>LOJH01008290.1:0-29775 GCA_001685095.1 Ellobius talpinus | reverse complement strand
GTCCAGCTGGCCTTGGTGAGCTCCCATTAGATCAGTCCCACCGTCTCAGTGGGTCCATAATACATATTTTAACACAGGATATGATACTTCAATTTTGTACATCAAAGCATACTGTGATGTATATTCTTGGTTGTCAACTTGACTACATCTGGAACTAACTTAAGCCCAAATGGTTGTATAAACCTGTGAGGAACTTTTTTCTTAATTTAGTTATTTAAGTGCGGGGATCCACTTTTAATCCAGATCTTTTGAGGTCAAAGATCCATCCACCTTCCATCTGGGCAGCCTATATAAGGACATCACAGAAGGAAGCTTGCTTTCTTTTTGCCAGCTTGCTCTCATTCTAGCAAGTCCATTCCTTCACTGAAATTAGAGACAACTTCTTTGGGGTTCTGGCATAGACTGAGGACCAGCTGAGACATCCAGCCTCATAGACCTGTAGGACCCAGCCATGAAAAGCTCAACAGAGGCCCAAGTCTCAATAGTTTTCCCTAAGGCAATACCTGGTTGCAAGGAAGACCATAAACTGAGACTACCCAGGCCCCACCCAGGAACAGACCATTCAAAGGAAATTCCCAATGTTCCAACCATTGTAGATAGGATCACCTGCCAGCACACACTCATAGCTTTTCACCAGGACACCTCTAGACACTGTCAGCCAATTAGGGGTCCTAAACCTTAGAAATCCCTCATCCCCACTTTAGCTACTACAAAAACCCCAATTCTGAGCATAGGGATCTCCAATCACTCCAATATGTTGGACACATAGAGAGTCCGAGTTTGCAAACTTGTGTACGAATAAAGGCTCTTTGCTTTTACATACGGGACTTGGTCTCCTGGTTGGTTTTGGGGGTACTCCGTGATCTTGGCATAAAAGGACTGAACAACTACTGGATTTTTGGACCTTCGGTTGGACTAGCTGGACTATAGTTTATAAGCCAGTGTTCTTAGCCTCCCTCATGCTGCAACCCTTTAATATAGCTCTTCATGTTGTAGTGACCCCCCAAATCATAAAATTATTTCATTACTACTTCATGACTGTAATTTTGCTACCATTACGACTTATAGTATAAATATTTGGTATGTGATAGGTAACTCCTATGAAAAGGTTCAGGTTGAGAAACACTGCTATAAGCTATTCTAATCAATACCCCTCCCTCTCCATATATGTGTGTGTGTGTATAATGAATATATATATATATATATATATTCATTCTGTAAGTTCTGTTCCTCTAGAGAACCCTGACTAATGCACATAATATTCCATTCTATGGAATACTGTAATATTTTTGGCCCATTGTGATGATATATACCCAGTCTTTCACTTCAAACAGAAATTCAGCAACATATTATTTACCTTTGTGTCCTTATGTATTGACTCTTTGAAGTGGGATCCTTGAGCGTCTTTTGAATTTTGATGCTATACAATTTCTTTCTATTGATGGTAGATCAAATATTCATGCCATTTTGCTGTATGGACACTGGGGCTGGGTTTACTTTGCCCTCCCTGTGCCAGACTAGACCCATTACTGTCAACAAATTCCTTGGTCACATCATGACATCACACTGTTGCCCTGCTCTTTCTTCAAACACTGTTTGGACTGGACTATTTGTGTGTCAGGGGTAGAACATTTGTCTTGCATGTGTTGGGGCCTGAGCTTCATCCATAGCTTTGTGACTAAAAAACAAACACACATGAAAGACAGATTTCATGGGCATTACGGAGTAACTTCTTGAGTATATAGTCACTGTCAAAAGCTTGGCGCCATGAATGTCATGAAAATGAAATGAACGTGCTTCACTGAGGACACGTGGGTGGGAGTGGACATGCATCATTACATGTTACCCTACAAGCAGAGCCTCAGGATGGTTGGGAGCACCTCTGTTCGGGTCATCTCTGGGCAAAACTGACATTGACACTTGGAGTGGCTGCCCTCACTGGCCTGCCTCTGTTGAGGCTTGCAGGCCATCTAGTTGTTCTTGCTGGCTCTTAGGTATGGAGTCAATTCACGTTTAATGAAAAAGGTATTTAACTTTTTTAAAAAAAATACTGAATAGGTATTTGGTATCTCAAAAATGTGATCTATTATAATGCTAATAACTTGCAACTGTATTTGGATATACTGAAAAGTGCACCTATTATCATCCCTATTATGAGTGAATTCCTGGCAGCTAAGCTAAAAGCAATGGGGAATTTTGAGAACGGAACCTGCTTAACTTCACATGGAATCTAGAACAAGGGGTCTGACATCACTTTTAGCTGTCACCTTTGGTTTTTCCCGGTGTTTTCTAAGGTTAAACAACACACTGAGGCATCTCCACAAGTCAGAGTGTGGCCACTGTGATGTGCTCCCCAAACAGAGTCTGCGTCCTGAACCTCCCTTCACAATAAACCTGAGAAAGAGGCCTTGTGGTCATAATGAAGTCGCCACAGCCAAGGGCATGTATGAGACACAACAGACTTCTCCCCCTAAAGCAAAACTCCTGGAGATAAGGAGATAGTTTATGTAGCATGGAAGCCAAGATCAGCTGCTGATGGTCCAGCGGGACTTGAAGCTAAAACCCTGTACTGCTCAACCTGGTGACTCCTGACCAGGGCTTATTTTCAGGAGCTCAGTAGAAAAAGAGGACTCTATAAAACATGCAGCTAACAGAGCATGCCAGCAGCTTGAGAGGAGCAGGCCTGTCTAGATAGGAGAACCCTAATAAATAAACGAACCACAACATTTATTGCCAACAATCATCACTGGCTCACAGAAAACCGGAGCCGCGCAGCTGGGAGAAGAGGAGCCTGCAGCCAGAGAAGGCCATGGACCATGGCCAGGCTCAATTACTGACGGTGTGCAGATGAAGAGACAACCTTCCATATGAGGAACAGTTCAGGAGAGGAGGGTGGGGAAACCAGGATAAGATCCAGAGAGCCAGAGAGTGCAATGAAAGGGACATGAATAAAAATGACAAGCAGTAAAACAGCACAAATCAAAAATGCTGTAACCTTCAGAAATAATTTAAGGCCAAATGGGGGGAAAATCTGGCTTTGGGACAATTTTCTGAGAAGCAAAGACATTAAAGCAAAACAAAAAGGGCTGAGTTGAAAACCCAATCTGCCTCAATGCCATCCTAGCTATGAGCTTGGTGCTTTATTCAAAAAGAAAAAAAAAGGAAAAGAAAAAAAAGAAGCAAATCAGCAATTTTGTATTTAGCTGATGCAGACTTTTTTTGTCACCCTAGTAATGATCTGTGTGCTAGTCCCCATAGAGCAGGGGTGCTTGTGGGGGTCCAGGCTGACCCAGGGCTGTCTCTGTCCTCAAGCGGCTAGTGTTCTTTAAGCAGCTTCCGGACGGTGTGCGCATATGACAAGGGCAACAGTTTTACCAGGGAGAGCAGAGGGGCAACTGTAGAAGAAAGGTGCAGATCTGGAAGGCCAGCCTCCAGAAATGCACGTTTGATACAGAGATGTGGATACCTCTGGTTCTCTGTAGTTCCTGACCTTGTGATCTCTATCACAGGGTGATCTGGACCATTTTCAATGATTTTTATATGCTGTGATGTACCTCCTTCACACCCGAGCCAAAGTATAATAAATACCACCCACCTGCTGCTGCATGCTTCAGGAACTAACTCTTCCCAGCCACTTCCTGAGGTGGGATTGTCACTGCTATTTTAGAGAGAGGCTGAGGCTGGAGACCTGGAAAGAGACTTCTCTCCAGTGACAGGGAATAAATGGCAAAGTACTTTATTCCACCCCATAGAGGTTCTGTGAGAGGACAGGCTGGAACTCTGCCAGGATCCAAGGAGTGGCTCTCCTAAGCCTACCAGCTCAGTGACTCCCCCCACTCCCCAACAAGAGCCCTCTTCCGCTCTCTGTCAGCACTGATTTAAAGGGCCAGAAGCTCCTTATCTTGGGTGGTACCAGGACAGTCTGCATGATGTAGACTGTCTTCTACAGTCTACAGGTGTACTTCTACAAGGTAGCATCTGAAGGAGTCCTTACCCACATGCCCTTCAAGTCTTCACTCTTCAAAGGCAATGGGACTTAAACCCAGGAGCCTGCACTCTACCAGTGAGCTATGTCCCCAGGCCAAAGAATGACCCCTCTCTTCTACCAGTCCCTCTATGTCATGAATCAGTGTCCTGGTAACATGCTTGCTTTCAAAGTTCATCAGCAATTTTAGTCACTGTCCTGAAACACAATCTAGAATCAAAACACCCCAGTTTGTCACATGTTTCCAGAGACTGCCTGTCTCTCATGTGGGGGGGTCCCTACAAAGAGCCACCAAACTTTGTTCTGTCTGCCAGGTGTGCATCCACCAGAATGGCCATTTTGTCTTTTGCCAGATTTTCTGAAACCCTGCTCTGTACCCAAGGATTGGATGGTCTAGAAATCATTTCAAAGTTTAATTTCAAATACTATTCTTGGTAGATTACAGGTTTTATAATCTTTATAATAAATCTTCCTAAAAATGAGCCAATTCATTGAATGGCACAGGCAGACTATTTCATCACTAATGGAAGGGGTCTACAAACATCAAGCACTTGTTGGCTGCTGTGATCTCTTTGAAGCCGAGTCAAGGGCGATCAATTGACAGACTATAGGAAGATGCTTTGGAGCATCCAAACCAACACTCTTTCTCAGATTTGCAAAACTGTTAGCAAAAGTCTCCTTCCCACATTGTTGCAGCCACAAGGTACCTATGAACCTTTAAATATGTGATGTAAGACTCAGGAGCTTATCCACCAAAACTCCCTTCTTCCTTCTTGGTAACTTCTTCAAGCCCATGCCTGGCAAACAAAATAGGACTGGGAGCATTCAGGGAAGCATGCCTTGGGTAAGGCAGCAGGTTTAGAGCAATGAATGCTCAGAGCCCACTTCCCACAGAATGACTGGCAGATAGGATGGCTAGAAACTTCAAATGGCAACTTTTGTGATTCAAGGTAATTTCCCAGGAATTTAAGAGGCTCTCACTTACTCTTGAGTTTCAAAGAGATTCTGGGCTGATGTGGGATTCCCCTCTATATGCTGTGATTATCATTAAGAATAAAGGAACTGCTTTGGGCCTATAGCAGAGCTATAGGGGATCAGAGCTAGGTGGGGAAAACTAAACAGAATGTTGGGAGAAAGGAGTTAGAAAGAAGCCATGTAGCCCCGCCAGGGCCAGATGGAACTTTAGCTGGTAAGCCACTGCTGCATGGTGATACACAGATTACTAGAAATGGGTTAAATTAATATGTAAGAGTTAGCCAAAAAGAAGCTAGAGCTAATGGGCCAAGCAGTGATTTAATTAATACGGTCTCTGTGTGATTATTTCGGGGCTAAGCGGCCAGGAACCAGCAAGTGGCCTCCTCCTTACAACACTGGGCTTTAAAGGAGCAGTTCCTTCTAAAAGTGACCAGCTAGCAACAGCCTTCCAGAGTTCCTGGAAGGGAGAGAAAGCAGGAGGCTCCGCTGCATCTGGACTGCAACATATAGTTCACTTTCCAGGTTGTAAATCTTCTGGCCACAAAGACTTCCTGAAAATAACCTTCTACCATACAAGTAGATTTTTTTATTAGCTGAAGTATCATTTTTTTCTATTATTTTGAGATGGAAAACTAGAAGACTTGCTGGTTACTCTTCAAAGAACTACACACTTAACAGCAAAATAAGTGTCTTGAAAACACAGCTTTTAAGGTAGAGAAAACATTAAAAAGATTCAAATAAATCAGAGACTAATAAATATGGACATTTATCATTTAACTATATACTATAGTTGCGATTACATTCCACAGTTGGAGAATTAACTGTTGATAAATATAATCAAACAATATCAAAATAAGAGGACACATGTATACATATACTTAAACACACACACTCACACTCAAAAACTTGCAATCAAAAAAACAATAATCTCTACATTTCAATTTCTTAATTTGAATCTTTTATTTATTATGAGATAAAGTCTACGATATTAGAGAATGCATGGAGTTTTAAGGTAAGACAATATATGTTAGAAAATGCATCCAGGGTACATACTTCATTTCTTAAGAAAATAAAACTATGCACAAAAATTACCTCTGGACACTGGTGCTGACCCTGGAGTACTGGTTCCTTATAATTAAATACTAACAGGAACAGAACATGACAGAAAGGACATCTCTTCAGCTGGGTGGCCTCAGTGTCACTGCCTTACTTCACTGGGGGAACTCAGGAGCTCCCTGGTGAGAGAACACACCCAGGAGAGCCCAGAGTCTGGCGGGCTCCTCACACTTGTGCTGGTGTACCCAGTGAAGAAGCAGGTCCTCCTTCCTCCCCAGTATCTGGGCACAGAGCAGGCAGTTAAAGCCTGAATGGGACCAGAGAAGCCTGGTGGGGTGCTGTGGGCTGTTCATTCCCCACTGGGCACCTTCACTTTCTGCCCACAGTTCCTCCCTGTTCTGATGAGAGGGTTGCTGTCTTTTCGCATTAAGAAATGCTGGGGAGTTCTCCGCAGAGGCACAAGTCTTCACTTCCTTCCTTTTCTCAGTGTGCTGCTTCTGGTGGGGAGCACCCACCCTGCTGCCTGGTAAGAACACCTCCTGAAGTCGGCCCTGGACCTCTTCCCCATGAACGTGAAGCAAATGGAACTTAATTTCAGCAAAAGACTGAGCAGTGATCTGACAACGGGCACATGTGATTTGCAACTTGACTTCATCTGCCTGGTTGAGAAGGAAATCTTCTTCCAAACTTGACTTGGTTTCCCTGGAAAAGGGGAAAAATGGTCTAGATAAGACTTCCCAGGAAAGTGCAACTGGATCTCTTGCTGTCCTGTCTCGGACTCCAGAAATATAAAGCACCCTGCTATGGTGAGCTCTGCAAAGCCTCAGCAGAGGCCACAGCATGCAGCCACCCCTAGGGCCTGACATCTTTGAGGCCATCAGGGACCAAGAATCCTGTATCTCCCCCTAGTGAACCACCTCCCTGGTTACCATAGGTGTAGTCAACATGAAGATTATGGTAGAATGATAGGAGCTGCTAGGATACCCTGTGGCACTGCTGGAGATGACTGTCCCACATCATCCATGCCATCATCCCCACCACTTTGGCAGTTTTGACATCTTATTTCAAGGTGATCGGAGTATATGAAAGCAAGTTGAAGGGAGGTTCTATGGCACATTAGCAGAAAGCATGTTAGTGGGAGATGCAAGGAACTCCTGGAGACAGGAAAGGAGAAAGACAAGAAAAAGCTAGGGCAGGCATCTTGTTCTTACCCACTACGATAATAAATGCAGTAGAGCAACTGGGACAATAAAAAACAAGGAGCAGAGAACTAAGGTATTGGGCAGGGCTTCCTTCTCAGCCCTCAGACACATAGGCTGTGGGCATGAACCACACTGTGGGCACTTCCCTGGCCACCACTGCTCAAGGGCTTGCCTTGTCAGTGTCCAGATTATGGAGCTTGCTGTTGTTGTTTTAATAATATCAAGGAGCAGACAGAGGAAAAACAATCTGGCCTGACAGGTAACAAAGGGCATGGCTCAGTGGAGTACCTTGGAGTCTGGTGAAGGGTCTGGCCTCACATGATGTTGTGGGGTAGATAAAGCTGTTTAGATAAGAATTCTGTGAACAATAATTTTGGGGAAACTACTTTATAAAGCCTACTAAAAACTCTATATAGTAATCTATTTTAATTTTCAGATGCAAAAGTAACCTGCCACCCGACTTTTCCCAGAATACTCAAACTTGCATTCATGTCTTGACTTACACAAGTGTGAGTAATTAAACACTGTGACTGAGCAGAAACCAACAAGAAATGGGCTCATTCTTCAAAGAACTGAGGGGTGGGACAAGATGGCTTCTTTTACCTAAGGATGACATCTTTTATTGTTATTTTGGGACAGGGTCTCACACAGTCTAGACTGACCTTGAATTCCTGATTTCACTGTCTCTATCTGCCAAGTGCTAGGATTGTATGTATACCACCACTCCTGACTATGTTTTGAAATCTTAATCTTCTCAAATCACAACAGATTTTCTTGCCAGGCTTTCCTTCCTTGAGCACTCACCTCTCCAGTGGGCCATCGGGTGCTTGCACATAGGCATCTCTGTCCTTGCTCTTTGGTGTGTCTCCTGCCTGCAGTTCACTGGAGGAGGGCTCTGTGCTGATCACAACCCTGTGCACCTCCTTCAGATGGCCGAAATAGACTCGGATATGACCAAACACTTTTGCACAAAACTCACAGCACACTAGTTTCTTAGGGCAATTTTCCCCATGGTGAAGTTTCATATGTGCGCTCAGGCTGCCAGGACGGACGTAGGCTTTACGACAGATCCCACAACTGTAAGGCTGTCTGTTGGTGTGTGTATTCATGTGGTCTAGAAGATGGTGTTTGAACTGGAAGTGGTGGTTACAGACGGGACACATGTGCCAGGGCTTCTTAATGCCAGAGAATCCGTTTCTGAGCACAGAACTGGGCTTAGGGGCAGGGCTGTCACTTTGCTTGGAGCCAAGACATCTTGGAGGCAGTGCATTGTTCAGCAGAACACCCTGACTGAGGCTGCTGGGAACTGGGGACTTCAGGGCAGCTGCAGGAGACGCCAGGGGTGCCCAAGCAGACATGATGATCACAGGCTTAGGCATGATACTACGATATTTTCTCGAAGCAGCCTTGGGCTTCTTGTCTCTGGGTTCTTGGGGACTGCTTCTCCCCCTTTCTACACCATCTCCACACAGACCAATAATGTATTTCCTCCTTTTGCCCTGCAATGCTAAAATCTCATCTGGCACTTTCCATTTTCTTCCTCTTCTCTTTGGTGCCCCACTACTTGGTTTTACTTTGTGGCTAAGATCTAATTTGGTGACAGGACAGAAGGCATTTTCATAAGCACTCTGGTTTGGCCCATGCAGAGCAGTTATCTTGCTGGGTAATGTGGTGGCTGCATCAAATCTTTCTGTGATGGACAGTCTCTCATCACAGTGTGCCCTGCATCCAGATGAAGATAATTTGGCATAATCAGCATCTGATTCCACTTTGTCCACTTCCGTGGCTTTCATTCTTGAGAAGGGTAGGATGGGCAGCTTACCCTTCGGTACTAAAGAGACCAACTGAATCACACTGCTGAAGACAGTGTGTGCAGTAGCCACCTGTTCTTTAAGCTCTTCACCAGCAACAGCAGGATTAGTGGGCGCCTCCTTCCTGGCATAGTCTGCCTTCTGAATGATTGCTGAGAGGTTCTGTGGGAAAGAAGAATCCTCTGTAGAGCACGCTGGGATGGCAGGAAGCTTCAGGTCCCCACAACTGTTGGTCACTAGAGAATTCAAATCTCCTGGGCCAATACTACTGGTCAGTATAGCTGTCTTGATGGTGGGGTAAGGGTTTAAAGTTGTTATTGGTTTCAACGGGCTGGTCTTGTGAGGCAGTTCAGGACGGGCTTGTGGGGAAGAGGACATTTGGCACGTCTGCAGTGGTCCAGGAGGTTCATTCCAGCTACTTTTGGGAGAGTTCAGGTCCTCTTTCTTTCTTAACCCTTTGTTACTTAGTGGTTGGTATCGAGGAATAGGCAGTTTAAGGTTTTCATGCAGAGACAATCTGGGCTTCTGAACTGGCTGAGCTGAGGCAACATTCGGCAAAGCAAAAAGAGAAAACATCCCCTCCTGGCCAGCCACCTGCATCAGAGCATAGTTCTGGGTGGGTATGCCCAGGGGTTTGGAGGTTAGAGCCAGACTCCCTTGGTCAGAAAGTGAGGAAGGACAGGGTATCACTCTGGATGTTAAGAATTTAGGCACAATTTTTGGTGCGATGGTCCTAAACTGACTCTTATTCTGTAAACTTTTCCCATTCTGTGCTGTTCCAGAAGGAATGTTTGATTCATCTGCAATGAAAATACACAGATTACTATGGTGTAACTGTCCTAGTACTGAAACTTGGGCTAGAGACCTGGCTCAGCAGTTAAGAGGATATGATGTTTTTGCAAAGGACCCAATTCATTTCCCTGCACCCATGTTGGGTGGCTCACACTGCAGCTGCAGGGGATCCAATGTCCTCTTCTGACCTGTGCAAGCACCTGCACTATACATTACATATAATTTAAAAAAATCTAATTTTTTTTGTTCAGAACAGATTCCTTGACCTGTTCCCATCTTCTTAAGCAACTGCCTATGTCCTTCAAGACAAGGTTTGAAGGTTACCTGCCCTGCTTTCTCAAGGACTGTAATTATCCTCCACTGTTGCAACATAATTCTCCTATTAGAATGGCAACCATTAAAAAAAAAAAAACTTCCAGAGAGCTGAGACTTTGTTCTTCTGGTCCCTGTGCTCTGTAAGTTCTTCAGCCAGTCTCTATCTTACCCAATTTTGACTCATCTTCACAAGTCAGAGCAATCCCACTTTCCTTCTCTGGAACATTCTACTGTGATTTCTGTTTCCTGTACATGGCTTGCTCTCCTAGATGCCTAAGCTTTATGAAGGTGAAACATACTAAGTTCATCTCTTATCACCCACTGCATCTCTGGTCTGAAACAAATGCTGTTTTGCATCAACTGGCATCACTCTGGTTTAGGCTCTATCATTTGGTGTTAGCAGTGCAGTTTGCTTTGCAAAGTGACGAATTCCAGACTGAAGGTGGCTTTGATGCTGTTCCCTGTGTGGCTTGTGAAATTTCTTCTCATACCTTTGAAACTGTTTATGTATGCTTTTGCAATTAAATCATCAGCATTAAAAAAACTGATATGACATTTAAAAAAATGTTAATCATAACCAAGAGACACAGGATGATAAACGCACAGAGCTCAAGAGAAAACACACGAATCACACAGAAAGCACCTTCTAGGATACTAATAGGGACACTTTTAACTGATGGAATAACATTCTATTCACCCCAGATTTATTGGCTTGACCACAGAGCAATTACTACAACCATAAGAGAATAATTAAGGAAACATTTTGGCTCCCCATTCTAAGGACCAAATCATCCATTTTATTCCCCAAGGCCTCAAGGGTCACAAGGCCTGGCTGTGGAGAAGTTTCTTATTTTTAAGTGCCTCATATTAATCAAACTTGATGTAGGCTCACATGTACTAGCCACATACCCTAGTCTAGGAACTGGGCATTGCAAGCCCATAATTCCCTTTCTGAAAGATGTGGGGTCACATGAGGGTTGGAGTTTACACTTTCATATTTTAGAAAAGTAGTAAGATAGAACACAAACACCAAATGTTACACAAGACCCAGCAGAATCTGTAGGCCATCCATAATTAAACCTACTGCCATGGCTGCAGCAAAACACATTAGCACTCGCAACACAAAAGGCAAATGGAAGTTCTGATTGGTTTTATTTCAGTTCAAGGATTTGCCTCTGAATGACTTAGGTATTCAATTTTGGAGCTTTGTATAAAGGATTTTAGAAACATTTGTTTACGGGATACCAGGGACAGGAATGTGGGGAGCTAAAAAAGTTCATTGAAATACAGAGTAAAAGCTTTAAAATCAGCCCTTATTGACTGCCCACAGTTAGTGAACCAACAGTTGGGCCAGAAAGTTGCCTGTTAACACTATGGTAATAAGCAAGACAATAGGAATAATTTGAAAAAATATGACACCTTACTTTAGAAAGTTCTTTAATATTTGGCTAAGGAAATGGATGTCAGGTGTGGTCACACACCCCTTTAATCCCAGCACTTGGGAAGCAGAAGCAGGCAAATCTCTGAGTTCGAGGCCAGCCTGGTCTACAGAGCGAGGTTCCAGGACAGCCAGGGCTACATAGTGAAACCCTGTCTCAGGGGCAGGGGGAAGCATGCTAAGAAACACTTACATGTTACTTGCATTAGAGTAAGGAGGACACTGCACACAGTAGCTCAGTAGCTGCATTAGAGTAAGAAAAGCATTTCCCACAACGGCTGCATTACAGAGAGGACAGGGCTATGGAAGAAGATGTTGGAAAACATTTCACATCCTTCAAACCAGGAGGAGAGGTGGGGATAGTTGACTAGACATCAGAGGAAATGATCATGCTCCTGGAGTTAAACCAAAAGTAGTCAGAGCAGCAAAAAAGAAACTGCAAGAGACAGACACACCGAGGAAGGAGTATGAGAGGAAGAGGGAGAAGAAGAGACGCAGACACATGAGAGCTGACTCTCAAAGACAGGACACAAAGATGTCAACCCTAAGAAAAGCAATCAACAGTGAGAGCCAAGGTTTCCTGAAGGCGTCTAGAGACTGATGCTGGGAAGAGGATTCTTACTTTTTATGACTAGGTATTAGAAAGCAAGCTTCTGAAAGGTTGGGTTTTCAGGAATGAAACTTGATACCTTATGCCACCATACCAGGTGGGAATAAACAATGACACACTTAACTTGATCCACTGCTTTCCATGTCTCTCCCCAATATGGTGGAGACAAAATTACATGGGAAAAGTAGTGATTTTAGAGAAAAAGGAGACTGTGATGACCTTACAGTTGTCTAGGAGACTGGCCTCTGAGTTTGTCTTGAAAGCTTTCTGAAGAAGTTCCAAAAGGGGTAGAGACACAGCGAGCGGGCTGGGGTGCTGGCTTAAATGGAAAGGATGAATGAGTAAGCAGGCTGGGCATCAGCATCCATCTTGCTCTGCTTCCGACTGTGGATGCAATATGACCTCAGCCATTGTTGACAGAGGTTTCTATCCCTCCGGGTCCTGTAGTCGTTCAGTCCCAAAGAAACACACAGAGGTCTATATTAATCATAAACTGGTTGTCCTATTAGCTCAGGATTCTTATTAATTCTTACATCCTACATTAATCCAAAATTCTGTGTTAGTCATGTAGCTTTGTACCTTTATCAATGAGGCATTCTCATCTTGCTTCCTCTGCATCTGGGTTACAACTGCAGATTGAGTCTTTCCTCTACCAGAATTCTCCTGTTCTGGTTGCTCTGCCTATACTTCCTGCTTGGTCACCCCACCTATACTTTCTGCCTGGTCACCCCACCTATACTTCCTGCCTGGTTACTGGCCAATCAGCACTTTATTAAAGAAATACAACTGACAAATCTTTACACGGTACAAGACTGTCCCACAGCAAGTCATCTCATACACCCACCACTATTCTTTCCCTGACATGTTATCCCCTCAAGCCTCAAGGCAACATAAAACCTCCTCCCTCCTCACCCTGTCTTCAAGTTGCTTTTGCCAGGTATTTTGTCATGAAAGTCAGAAGAGCAACTAACTAGAGGCCAACTGTGTATGAGAACAAAGGCCATTCCTGGAGGTTCCCAGCCCTGCCCCAGCAAAGGAGTCTCTAACCATCAGAGTGAGCAGTGTGGGCAGCCTGCAATGACAGTCCTAGGGGATAGGCAAGTGGCAGTCGTGGAGCCCAATGCTGGGGATGAAAAGTGTATCAGCTGACTCATGGTCATTAATCACAGCTATCACATCTGTGGGGTAAAGCACAAGCCTTAGCAGAAATACTGAAGTTAGGTATGCTGGCATGCATCTATCAGGAAGTGCATACAAAGATGAAGCTTCCTGTAAGTGTACTATGGTGTTTCATTGCCCAAAATCACTAAAGATAGGTACTGAAACCAGAGCATTAGTGTAAAAGTGAGGCAAGAGTACAGAACCTCAAAATTGAAAGGAAGAAGAAACACCAAACCCCAGGAACTACTTAAATGCTAATCAGGAAGCTAATGATAATCTAAACACAGTATTTTGTAGCCGTAAAGGAAGTGACAAACTGATACAGAATACTCTGAAGAGTTTTTATGGAACAATATCCTGTCACTTACACTATGAAGTCTGGGATTGCACATATGCCAATCTATCCCCAATACACAGTGGGGATAGCTATGGGAACAAGAAGTTGAGAATGAGACAGTAGCTTACCGTTCACTTGCCACCCTGTCTTGCTTTGGGAAGGTGCTTAAAAGTAATCTGCTCAGTGAATGAGACACTTTTTACCTATATTTACCTTTTGAGTAGGTAAGCATATGCAAACCACGGTGAGTGTGTGGTGGTCTGAGGACAACTTGCCAGAGTAGGTCTTTCCTTTCACGACATGGGGTCTAGAGACTGAACTCAGATTGTCAGGCTTGGTGGTAGGTGCTTTTACTCACTAAACCATCTCACTTGCTCCACTTTGGTATATGAATAGGATTCTGAAAGTGAGATCTTTTGGGAATGAGTGTGTGCTTTTGCATAAATGACTGCATCTAGACACAGAATGTCTCATGCCCTTTGTTTTCTTTGACTCTCACAAGAATTGATGACCAGAGAGATAATTTAGTCACCTGATGGGCAGCACATCAATTTACATGAAGAAGTATGAGAGCTCATTCCTTCCCCCACCCAGGATAAGCAGGGACCTGAGACTTGTTCCTCCAAATGTGTGCAGTAGAAGTCAGTTTTGTTGGAATATTTTTGAGCAGCAGGAGTCCTCAGAGGAGATTAAGTGCCAGCACAGGTTCTCAAGCTCTACAGCGCTGGCAAAGCACGACCGTGGCTAGACAGCAGCTGATCACTGAACTGCACTTAGACTTTTCACAGACAGCACAGTTTAAAGTCCATACCCCCCCCCCGCCACAACGCGAAATCCCAGACCTTAGAAACTGTGCACTGAATAACAAGGGGGAGAAGACTCCACTGGCAATTATAATTTCTTGGAATCACGCAAAATTAGCCATATAAGAATTAAAGAGACTCACAGGACCCTCAGGTACTAAAATGGCCTTTTATTAACTAAAGGCATAAAAGGCTCACTCAGTAAAATTAATTTTACTCAGTTATTCAACTAGAGCACTTAATATTCGAATTTTAAGTGCGGGCTGTTTTCAGTGTTTTAAGTATATTAGAGAGGTCACTTTGAAAAGTGACCTCTACAGTTGGTGAGAACTGTTCAACTGCGGAATAAAGGGGAACAGCAAATGCTGAGCACTTTATGGCCTGACAGCTACAGGAGGTGTTTTAATTGAGCCCTAATTTAACTCCTTTACAGATTAGGAAAAGTGAGGCCATGGAGAAAGCAAGCCAATGGACTGTGTGACATGGCCTGACCTCCTCCATTAGCATTCCAAAATTTTAAGAAGAAAAAGAGAAGTTAAATTGAAGCTGAAATGGCTTGTCAAGTCTGTATTCCAGGAAATGAAACTTCTAGGAGGTTAATGACTAGAGCTAATTTTGTAAAATTAAGCTGTGTGAAAGAAAGCTAACTTGTAGAGCTGAGTTTGTAACTTGCTGCCATAGGATTATGACAAATCCAGAAGGCTGGAGACATTTGTGTGGAGAATGAGCACCATGTCTTTCTTTTCCTCCTTCATCAGCAAGATGCTGGATATGCTGGGCACTGTTCAGATGTTAGTGGTAGGGAGTAATCAACAGGGGCTCAAGAGCTCTAGGTGTCAATATCTATCATCATTATCGAACCCATCTCAAAATACTGCTGTACTCTCAAGAGACAAGCCCCTGGGGTGATGTGCTACATTGCTGGTTTCCAGAGCAGAACTAGGGTCCTGTTTGGTGGAAATAAGCAAGCCCTCCTGCTCCCCCCTCACTATGCTCTTGGCTTGGAGAAAGTTCCATTACTCTCATGAAAATTGGGAGGGTGCAGGCAGATAGAAAAAAGTCCCTGTGCTCTGGACTCAGGTCCCTTGGACCCAGGCTTAGAATGAATGTGCTGCTAAATCAACTGGAAGTAACACAATTTTAGAAACTGTTCAGGTTTTAATTTTATTAGACTGAAAAAAAACCAGTTTCAGTTTTATTTGTTGGAATCTAGATTCTTCCTCCTCTTTCATTTGGCTTTGAAATTGTAAACTTCAGTTGAGGTTCAACCTGTTTTTCAAGATGGTCTCTGTTTAAAACAAGTATGTTAAGACTGGGAAGAAATCTAAGATAAAAGCAATGATCTAAACACAAATGATCATAACTTCATTTTGTTGAAAAAATATAATAAACACATGAGCAGTGTGTTCAACAGCATAAGTTTTGTTTGAAGGACTCAGGATGTCAAATACATTTTGAGCCTATACTTTCACACTATGCCTGCTGGAGTCATCATTACTTGGACCCACATTCAGGAAATTGGAGGTAACACATTGAAGCCCACTATCAGATGGAAATCTGAATCTGGTATGCCCAGTCTCCCCTGCACACCTGCCCTGCACTGCCTGGCTGAGCTGAGCTTTCTGGTAATTCCCTCCTTTCCAATGACAACGCCCACAACCAGGAGGCTTTTCCACTTGGCATGGGCTAACATGTTGACTCATTGCCTCCCTTAGCAGGAAAGAGAATTCTCGTTTTTTTGAGTAGCTGTGTTTCTTTATCAATACTGTTTCTTAAATATTATCTCAATACTAAGTAGTATTTTACTTGCCAGGTACTATGTAAAACACATGCATTATCTTATTCGAGCCCCAAAGTATGGTGAGTGAGAAATGACTGTTATGAGCATTTTATAGATGAAGATTTCTAAGCTAGTAAATACTACCATTGGCCTCTGGATGCTTTCCCACTTCTCCAGGGGCAGCTATGAACACCTCCACAACCTCGGCTAGCTCAGGTTCTGTTAGATTTGGTGTCACCTACCTCTGTAATGCTCTTGAGTTTTGGGAAGTCACTCTGTGCATGGCTATTGTAACCTATAAAATGGGCACAGCAATATATAGCTACAAAGGTGGTGTCATGGTTAAATAAGAGTAATATATCCTGGAGTGTCCAGGGTGGTTTCCAACACTCACTTGTTCAGCAGATACTCTTTCTCCTACCCACAAGTAACCATGAAATTTCTGATATTTATTCTCAGTTGGAAAAAAAAGACACAGGACTTAATTCTATGCTATGGAATATCTATGAATTTTAAAACCAGCATTTATTTTATGAGAAGCAACTGAAGAAAGGGACGAAAAATGACACTTGTTAGACTCTAAAAAACTGCCTCTCCTTGCATCTGTGGCAGCTAGGCCTTGCCCAACATCTGATCCATACTGTCAGATTTTATTCCCAGTGGTCCTCCTTCTCAGTTTGTCAGTTGACTAAGTGTTAATTGGTTTAACAATTCAGTGTGAAGAGGATTAACATGTGCGTTTTAAGGAGCTGTGCTGTGGGGATAGCAGGGATAGTGCTCCTAGCTTTTGTTTCTACACAGTAGGTAAGAGAGCTACTAGCTTACCAAGTGTTCAAGGGCTTAGTTAAGGCTGATTTCCAGGCCACCACATAGCAAGGCCACTAGTGTGGTTTAGAATGCTCACTGGCCACCACATTTCTCTAAGATAGCAGAAGTGAAGACTATAGTCAGGGGGTAGGGGAAACAGATTTTTCATACTGCTTATTTGCAGATTTCGTAATTTTGCTAAGTAAGTAATTAAGAAATTAGCTCAATGGAGTAAGAGAGATGGCCCAGTGGGAACCAATATAATGGTAGAAGAAGAAAACTAACTCTACAAAACTGTCCTCTGACTAACACATGTTGCAGTGGCACTCATGCCAACACACATGCATTATGTGTGCCCATGAAAACACAATGGTAAATTAGAAAGTAATTTTAAGAAAGTCTGAGTATAGGAAGAAAAGTTTGGCCTCAAAAGGGAGCTGCAGAATGTGGGGGTCAGCCATGATAAGCTAAGTATGGACAGGTCACCCAAAGGAAGTTCTTTACTTCCAACCATTATCACCTGCCAGAGTAGAACTCGGCCATCGATAAATTTAATAAGAGGCCTGAGTCTCTGTAGTTTATCCTAAAGCAGTGCCTAGTTGCAGAAAGAACCACAAGCTGATTACCTGACCACCACCCAAGAACAGACCATTCAAAGGAATGCCTGATATTCCAACTGCTGTGGATAGGATCACCTGCCAGCACACGCTCACCAGGACACCCCTAGACAAATGTCAGCCAATCNACCTGCCAGAGTAGAACTCGGCCATCGATAAATTTAATAAGAGGCCTGAGTCTCTGTAGTTTATCCTAAAGCAGTGCCTAGTTGCAGAAAGAACCACAAGCTGATTACCTGACCACCACCCAAGAACAGACCATTCAAAGGAATGCCTGATATTCCAACTGCTGTGGATAGGATCACCTGCCAGCACACGCTCACCAGGACACCCCTAGACAAATGTCAGCCAATCAGGGGTCCTGAACCTCAGAAACCCCTCATTCCCACCTTTAATACTATAAAAACCCAATTCTAATTGAGCTCGGGCTCTCTGGTTATTCCAATACATTGGACATGTGGAGAGACCAAGCTTGCAAACTTGATTAAAATAAGGCTCTTTGCTTTTACATATGGGACTTGGTCTTCGTGTTGGTTTTCATGGGGACTTCGCGAATTTGGGCACAGCACAGTCTACAAAACTGAATGAGAGAAGCACAAAGACCATGAAAAAAGAGGAAACAAATTTTCTTTGTGAAGAAATTTAAAAGTTAATTACCTCAAATATTAATGGCCATAAAAGAAAATATTTACACAATGGGGTTCCTGAGACTCACGTAACTATTTTGTGGGAGCTAAAGCTCTTGTTCCAAATGAAAAGGAAACAAAGGGCTTTTTTTTAAAGTTGAAATACCTTTTAGTAATTTTCAATTTCAACAAGTTTGAAGGTTTCCCCTCCAAGCTAGTTAAAACTCTTTTATTAGTTCTTATTTCTGGTAGAACTTTTATTTAAGAGCTTCAGATAAGAAACACTAAAAACCATACGAGGGACATATTTTGTTATTAACTTATTTTTTGGCAGATATAATATGTAGCGTTCACAAAAGCTTACTACTGCTGCATACCAGTCAAGCTAAGTGTTTCCCTAAAGCTGCAAAGGACTGGACAGTGTAGTGATTTAACGAAGTACTAATAACCTTCCATAGACTCTATGCAAGACAACTAGAGACTTCTAAATGTTTCCAGAACTGCTAATATTATGAAATTCAGACCCTGATAACTGAACCTCAACACTGTAGAAGCAGCAGACATCCTCCTGGCATCTTGTCATCTGTGACAAGTACCTGTGCACATTGTCTTCCCAGGACATTGTGACATGTGCTAAAGAAATGGGAACCATCTCCTGAAAGAGTTTAGAGTCCAGCACAAATGTCTGAACATGAAATCAGCCAATGAAAGTGGACTTTTTTTTAAATTATGTTTTATTTGTTTGCTTGCTTTAAAGATAGGGTTTCATGTAGTCTGAGCTGGCCTCAGGTTCTCGCAACCATGTGGTAGAACCCCCAGCCTGAACTCTTGATCCCAGAAGCTCCTATGCCCCCCAACCCAACTGGGACCCTACTTGTACTCTCTCCACAAGGGCTAGGATTACATCATCTTTTTCAGTTTTCTATTTCAATAGTACAGTAGTTAAGTATCTGTGATGATGAATAAGATAACATTTGATGAGAAAAACCTTTTCTTTAGTGGGCTAAATATAAGGTTAAGGTTTCAACACCAGAAAGTGTATTTAGCAGGGATGTATGCAGAAGGTTGGGTGTTTCTTACTGTTGGTCAAAACATCATAAAATAACTTAAGTGGTTAAAACTGCAACCTTTTAATACTGATACTACAAAGATACTATTTTTTATTCTGCAGTTTCAAAAGAAAGTTTATACAGAGGGGTCATTCTGGGGGAGTATAGAAGCTGCATTAAAAAAAATAAGGACTGGAGGTATGTGGCTTAGTAGTCTAAGTACTTGCCTGACATGCATGAAAGCCTGGCCTCAACCCACAGTACAGCATAAAGCAGAGACAGAGGGAGGATGGGAGGAGGAAAGGAGGAGACTATGTTTTATAGTATCGTCTTACAGACACTTTATCTTTGCTTCTGATTTAGCTTCAACTTGGTGATTTATAGCATTTTTTGTTGCACTTTTCCCTACGCTTCAGCTTTTATGCCAACAGTTTATGATTCATAAGTACAAATGCACAATTTTGGGCAGTTGTGGATCTGTCACAGGAAAAGGAATCCCTTGGGACCACTTTACTGTTTTCTAATACTGGTTGTTAAGTCTTGCCTGTAGCTCTTCAGTCAAAGCTCAGATTTCTTTAGCATGGGTATCTGCAACCCTAAGACTGCAGGCAATAAAGAAGACAATGGCGTGCCAGTACAACTGACTAGCACAGAGAGAACTGGGCCTGGAGTATTCTTTGGTGGGAGTGATCAGGCTGGCTGTGGTTCTGAACTATAACTCGTCACGTTCAGGCCGCATTACCCTGAATGCGCCCTAGATCAGATTCTTTGAGAGTTATGACAGGGAATAAAGTCTGGACTCAGACTTGAAAACTCTGGGCACTTTGGATTTCTTTTTCTTTGAATTCTGTCTGGCTTTTCCTCTATCCATGTCTTTATTCTCCTTCGATGACAATGACTAAGTTTCGCTGAAATGAACATGTCTCATCTGCTGGTTGGGAACATGTGAGAGCTTCTTGTTTCTACAGGAGATAGAATGATTACGAGGTCTATCTGTATTCTCCTTGCCCTGTGGGCTTGCTTGTGTGTTTATGTGCTTAGGCAGACATTCTGGTTCCATATATGGCTTTATGGCTGTGTATCCATGGACATTATCAGTGTATCATAGGTTAGTGCCATCTCTGTCTTCTCATGGCATCTGCCCCAAGTAGCCCACCATGTGTTCTTCACTCATATTGTTGGACTGGAGATGGAAAAATGTGCCCTCCATGAACAGTGGCCAATGTTAGAAGCTTGAAGGCTAGTCTTAAAAGCTCACCATAATCTATACCACTTGTTGTCCCTAACTCTGAGGCTTCACTGGGGCTCACTCAAGAGTCTTCTGTCTTCCAAGGCACAGTTCCCATGCCTACTTTACACTCAGCGAGGCTGTTTCTTGCCAACGGTTGACAATAACGTCATGGGAGAGGTAGTCATGTGAAAAATCATCCACCCTCCACTCTTTTTGTTGCTAAGTTTCCCTTCTGCTGTTAATTTATGTCCACAAGTAATACCTCTTCTGTGACGGGGAGGAAGGGGATGGATGCTTTTCCAGAGTTTCTGGTGTACACATCAGGCTTACAGCAAACTGTGCACATAGATATGTGTGTGACTGTGCCATGGTATGTATGTAGGGGTGAGAGGGGGAGTCAGGAGCTGGCTCTTTGCTTCCATTTCATTGAAGCAGAGTCTCTTTTATTGTTTCTGACACTGGGTTGTATACTTTCAGGCTAGCTGGCTCAAAAGTTTCTGGCTGGTTCTTCTGCTTTCACTTCCCTTCTTGAGGGAGGAATGCTCAGATTAGATGCAAATCACTGCATCCAGCTTTCTAACTGGGTGCTGAAGACTGAATTCAGGCTCTTGAGCTTGGTAGCCATCTTCCCCAGCCCAAGATAGCTGTATAAAGCAGAAATTAGACAAAAAAAAATTCACGGTATTTTAAAGTACTGTGTTAGCCAGCCTTTTGCTGCTGTTATCAAAAACAGCAGACAGGAAAAAACATAAGGGAGAATTATATTGGCTCCCAGTTTCGGAGGGTTCAACCCATGTTTTCTTGGTTCCATGTGCTTGGGATGAGCATCCTGGTGGTGTATGTGGTGAAGGAAGTTCTCACTACAGTCAGGATGTAGAGTGAAGGAGGAATATTAGAAGGAGTCAGGGCAAGGTACAGCTCTTAAATACCTACCACCACTACCTACTTCCTCCAATTAGGACTTACTTCCTACTTTTTGTCCCTGCTCAATAATGTCAAAAGATGCCACCATGAAGAGATTAATCCAAGGGTTATCTCAGAACCCTCATTAGTGTTCTCTGGAAATACCTGTGCAGACACACCCAGAAGAAGTATGTTTAATTAACCCTAGGTATTTCTTAATCTAAGCAACTTCAAAGTGAATATTAACGATCACAGGCATGAAGAACTTTTTAAAAATTGGTACTAGAGTCTTATAAAAGAACAATATAAATAACTCTGAAATTTTCTAATTCCACATTGCTACTCTTTGAACTGGGGTCACTGAAGAAGAACTCTAGGTGTAAGACAAGAAGTACAGGAAGGCGACTAGGTTTTCATGGGGAGCGTGGTAAATTCGAGCAACACCTGGGCTGTAACATGTCCTAATCCAAGGAACTTCCTTTTTCAGGGAGTGGGGGGAGTTCCTCAGAGACAAGAAAACAAAATGTATGTAAGACAGAGAACGGAGGTCTGTCTTTGGTTCTTCCATTTATTTCTAACATGAATCTGGGCAGGACAACAATCAATCCTCAATGTATTTTGACCTGAGTTTCCTCCCTGTAGCAAGTTGTGATTAGAGAGAATCAGTGTTTATCTACTCAGACCTGCAGACTGGAGGGTCCCAACACCATCTGATGCTAATATAGACCTCACAGGCAAAGGATATGTTGGACCAAACTATCTGAAGCCATCTCCACCTGAAGTTGAGCAGTAACAGCATGCTGACCAAGCAGGCCTGCCCGTACTACCGTGTTCTCATAGGAGATAGAGAATGCAGCTCAAGATTTTGGTTATCTTAAACCTTAAACCTTAATCCTTGAGTAAATGCCCCTTTGTTACGTCGTGTGATGGATGGAACACTCGTTGCAGGAGCTGGTTTTAGGAATGTGAAGCTGAGATAGCTGCTTTCCCCTCTATCTGATGGACATATGTTGAAAGAGCATAGATCTGGGTATGAGTTGAGCTTTATTTATAAAAGTACAACACTGAAAGTATTGGTTGACAATGATAAAGATAATTTTTCATGCAGCAATTGGAAATTTGGAAGGTGGAATTTCTGAACTTAGATGGCTTCTTACTTATGATGAGCATGGGTCATGATAAATCCACTGGTAAGTAAAAAACAAATCAAAACAAAAACAAACAAACAAACAACATCAACAAAAGCAAAGCATAGCATCCACTATCCCTAACCTAGCAACCATGACAGCTTGGACACAGCAAACTAGAGAGTATTGGCTACTGGCCTTTGTACTCCTGGCTGGCTGGGAGTGCGGCTTGTTTCAACAGAAAGCACCATGAGTTTCAAATATTATATGGTACACTGGTAGCCTGGGAGAAACTGAAATTCAAAACTTATGGACTGCACTGCAGTTTTTTGAGACATTTTGAGACAGGGTTTCTTTGTGTATCCTTAGCTGTCCTGGAACTAGCTTTGTAAAGCAGGTGAGTCTCAAACTCACAGAGATGCATCTGCCTCTGCCTCCTAAATGCTGGGATTAAAGGCTTGCACCACCACCTCCCAGCATAACCCAAAAACTTTTAATAGGAACCACTGTTAAGTGGGGAGCCATATTTAAAGAGTGTATAATAGTTTTATTTGCCAGTTTTTAAAAAATAACCAAGTTTATAAAACAAAAAAGTTTTCACATCAGATGGATAATGAATATGATTATTAAAATATTACATAAGTATATGGAAGTGCTGCACACCCTGGGGAACTGAAGTCTTCTAAGTGATCACTCCATGCTGCATAAAAAGACTCACACAAGTGCAAGCTAACCCAAACTACTGTTACTATCTATAACTGAGTACAAGAAGTCCACAGACATGGTTTCACTGTTCACCTTACAACTAAACACTTAACATGAAACCATTTGTTAAATTTTTGTGTAGTATAAAAAATCCTTAGTTACCTGTAAAGGCCATTAAAGTAGTTAACCCCTATTCAGCACACTATAAAGCTTAACTACTTCAGTATGAACAAAATCACAACAGATTAGATGCAGGATCAGATATGAGACTCAAAGCTGCCTCCAAGTCCAGCAGATGGCTCAGTCAGTAAAGTATTTGCCATGCAAGCATGAAGAACTGGAAGCCTAGCATCTACATAACAGTCTAGGGTGTTCCAGAGCTGAATAGAAGAGATGGGGAAGCAGTGAGAGGGGACCCTTGAGCTCACTGGCCAGTCAACTTAACAAAATCAAATGAACTAGAGGTTCAGTGAGAGACCCTGTCTTAAAAACTATGGTGGAAAGGAATAGAGGAACAAGCCCAACACTGATCTCTGGATACACACACACACACACACACACACACACACACACACGAGTTTTCAGTGAACATAGATTTCAGAAATATTGCAAAAGATATATATTGATTCTTATATTCTTGCAAAAGATTTTATTTGGAAAATAAAGTCCATTTTATTAGACTGACTCATTTATGTTGAGATGTAATGAACTATTTTGAATTTATAAGTACATAGTTCAGGCTTATAATAATTAATATGAGAAGTACAAGAAGACACACCTACACAAATGCTCTGTAAAGTCTTCAATAACTTTTAAGAGCACAAGGGGTCCTGAAGCTTGAGAAATGCTTGAGTAGGTGACATCAGACTCTTTCGAGTCTCTATAAGCACGTGTTTAGAGGGTTGGTGATGAACTCTGTAAGTCTCTATAAGCACGTGTATAGAGGATTTGTGATGAAGTCTGTAAGTCTCTATAAGCACGTGTATAGAGGATTGGTGATGAAGTCTGTAAGTCTCTATAAGCACGTGTATAGAGGGTTGGTGATGAAGTCTGGAAGTTTTTTGCCTTTTCAGTTAAGTTTTCATCCCCATCACCTTTGTTTCCTTAAGAATATGACAGAAAAATAGAAAAAGTTCTGACATTAACCAAAATTCATCCAGATGAAATGATCAGCAACTGGATTAAATATTAATTATTAAATTAAATATTAAAATTAAAATATCAGTAACTAGAAATGTTAGAACAGAATAAACAAAATGCTCAGCAAAAAAGTATTAACACGTAATTCTCCAGAAACTTATGTTACCTAATTTGAATGGATATTCAAGGAATATCTCATAAATTGTTTCAATATCATGATATTTATGTTTTTCCCAAGATTTAAAAAAACATCACAAGATTTTGTTGATAGTCTATACTCATTCAAAAAGATAAAGCAGTCTCTAAAGAATTTAAAAAGTAAATGCATTAAAAATTGTTTTAAATTAGTTAATCAAAACCCAAACAATCATAAAAGTCTTTCCGTCATTGTAGCACCCAGCATCAAGCTCAGGACCTTCAGCACACAGGCAAACTGAGTTCTACCACTGAGCTAGACCTCAACCTGAGCAATACTTCCTAACATATGCTGGAACTTCTGTAAGTATCTTTAGAATTTTGATGTCAATTACTTTGAAGATCTGGCAGGGCCAGATCTGTGAGTCTAGTCCTATCAATATTAAACTTTTAAAATAAGAATGCCTATCTTATATTTTTTGGCTTGCATGACAACCTAAATACCCCTGTCAAACTACTTGGCTTTTATCCCTGCTCGACTCATCACACCAACCATCTGCATAAATAAAGATGCAGGCATCTGCTATACGGCAAATGGTCTCAAGGGCAGATGTTTCCATCCTTGTGTTCATGTCACCCGGGCTGGATACATTATTTGAACAGATGTACACAATCTCAAAGTGTTGTGTCCCACAGTGAAATGTCTCCAACTGCTTTCTATCAGAATACATAACTGCCATTTGCACCTGCATTTATGATAACGATAGAAAGCAGCAGGGGTTCTGACAAAGTGAGATGTGACACTATGAAATATATTTACATGGTTAACTGGAATTCCTGGAGACTATGCCGCCAAGCGGTCACGCTGACATTAACATATGCCCAAGTAAACTGTCTGCTTACCGACCTGATTTTTAATATAGGTACTTCAATAAAATCACTCATAATCTGAATTTACTCACAAGAATATTTTAAAATCTAGTATTTTATCCCAAAATAAAATACGCTTTCAGCTGTGGTCTATGCCATTGTTTTAGGCCACCCAGGTCATTTCTACTTGGCGGCTGTACAAAGACATGAAACTAGGTGTGCGCTTCCCATTTGTCCTTCTGTCAACCGGATGATGTACTGATAATGCACAGCAGTGTTTTGTAGAAGTTATTGCATGGAAAACTCTTGATTTCCAACATTAAACAGTTAACCAAAACCAGATTGAGAATGTCTTTGTATTTGGTCGGTAGCATAAAAGCAACATTTAGACCATTTGTTAGGATCAAAATGTTTCTATATGAATTTCACATCTTTACAAACAAAATATTGTTAGTGCATAAGGATGATCCCCTCCCCTACTACCCAAGAAGGTCAGGTCACAAAGCCGTGTTAACTGCAACTAGGGGATGCAAGGGCTGGAGGGCTAGAGCACTTGTAATTGTTTTCTTTAAAGCTTTCATTAAGCTACAGTACTGTGGTTACTGTTACAGATGCAAGATCTACTTTACTAACTTGCAATTTAAATGTCCCAACCTTCAGTCATTATACCTGAGTTGTTATCCAAAATAACTTGTTTGTACATGGTGAGTGTGTGTGTGCGCGTGTGTGTGTAGGCAAAGGTACCATCCACCTGTTTTGATATGATTTTTTTTCTCATCCATCTTTTATGAAACAGGGTCTCTCATTGGTAGGGAGCTGGATAAGCAGGATACACTGGCTGCTGCTGAGTGTGAGCCCCAGGGATCTCCCATCTCTACCTCCTCAATGCTGGAATTACAACTGCATACCACCACACCTGGTCTCCCTTTTATACATGAGTCCTTAGGATTCAACTCAGGGACTTCACCCACTGAGCCCTCTGTAAATTATCTTAAGATTTCTATTGTGTTCTAAAGAAATTCACAAGAAACATTTATAAAGAGTTAATTTTTGTTGAAGATTCTGTATTCACTAATTTGTCCACGTTTATTTGTAACCTCAAATTTGTAACCACATTTATTTGTAACCTCAAATCCAATGTGCATGGCATTTTCTTGATCATTCACAAACATGTGCAGAGCACGGAAAAATCTGAGCCACATGACGTTCACTGCTCACAGCTGAGGTCAGGCAAGGTGACACTCTGCCTTCATGTTTTAGCTTTCATGCTATAAATAAGAGTTCTTTTCCTGGTCTAAATAGCATAATGGTTTTTGTATTTTGTATTTTTTTCTTGGTGAGTCACTATTTAGAATGGCTCTCGAGCACAGTGCTGAAGCATTGGCTCGTGTTCTTAAACACCAGAAAGCTGTAATGTGCCTTATGAAGAAAGTACGAATGACAGAGAAACCTTTGCGCCAGCACACATCATTCTGCTGGGTTTGGTGCTACGAATCAACTGCACTAAACTAAGCATCTTTACAGTGAAACATGAAATACAAGGTTATTT
Source organism: Ellobius talpinus (assembly GCA_001685095.1). Lineage (NCBI taxonomy): Eukaryota > Metazoa > Chordata > Mammalia > Rodentia > Cricetidae > Ellobius > Ellobius talpinus. The sequence goes on along the minus strand of LOJH01008290.1, from coordinate 2,751 downwards.
ATTGAGTGCTGTGACCGAGGCCCACAGGAAGCTAACTCTATGCATCTACAAAGGGTGGTGGTTCAGTGCTGCCTAGGGCGCGTTTTAGAGCTTTCAGAGAGTATTCACTGCAAACTCCAGGCAGTTGCCTATATCCCAAGCCATGTGTACGCTGACCCTGCTGAGGACTGCTGTTAGCCAAGGTCACAGAGCACAGAAGAGTGGACTCCAGGGAATGCTTTGCTTTTGTTCACTCACTGGACAGCGAAGAGAGGGAGAGAGAAGGCAGGAGGGAAAAAAATCCTAGAGAGGAGGCTAAGAAAACCTTTTTTTTGGTAGCTTGTTAAAAATGTATAGTAGATAATGAGGCAATCAATGATGCTTAGGTAAAACCCTCACAAAGGTGAACTCATGCTCGATAACAGCTGGGGCTCCTAACCAGAACAGACCCAAGAGCTGAGCCGACTTTGGCTTTTCTCTTTACTCCCTGCACACTACCTCTTGTTAAAAGTTTATTTGTTTCCACTGACCTTAGAACTCTAACCAGTTTGGTGTTTCATTAAAAAGCAAAGGTTGAAACATTTTCACAAAGTCTGCTATGATTCACAAACATGCTTGGGGACCTGAGCATCTATAACATAATTCAGTACATATCTAAGCGTCTATTGCATGCCAGTGGACTTTTAACTCTGCCAAGGACAGAGAATTCATCAGGAATGTTATAAACAGTCCAAGATGAGTAACATCTTTTATCTTCAAATTTAAAAAAAGAGGCAAATATTGACCAATTACCCCAAGCATTTCTTATTTGAGTTCCAAAATGCTATATTCACAGATATCAAATTGTCTGTAAGATGTATATAATCACTTATATACATAAGATATGAGGACATCTCTTCTGATATTACTACCACAGCATTTTACTTTACTTATTTATTAGAATACCATAACTTAGGTCATTACTTACCCTGTAGTCCAGGCTGCCCTGGAATCCACATCTAGCTGACTTTAAACTCATGGTAATCTTCCTGTTTTCACTTTCCCAAGGGCTAAGATATGGGTGTGAGCCACCACACCTGTCTACTATTTTTAAAAATATTTATATTGATGATGATGATTATGGTGGCAGCAGCAGTGGCAAAGTGTGTGTGTGTGTGTGTGTTTGTGTATAGGTCAGAGGTTGATGTTGGGTATCTTCCCTAATCAAGTTCTACTTTACTTTCTTTTAAATTTTATTTATTTTTATGTGTATGGGTATTTTCTCTGGATATATATGCATATGTACCACATGCATAACTGGTACCCTTGGGAGATTGGAAGACAGTATCAGTTCTACTGGAATTAGAGTTATATATGGTAGTGAGCCACCATGTGGGTGCTTTGTGACACATTACAAAGCCTTGTAACATATTCAAATGCTCTGAAAGGATAGCAAGTGCTCATAACCACTGAGCCATCTTTCCTCCCCCTTAGCCAGCTTCTTTTTACATGGGTTTTGGAGATTGAACTGAACTCAATCATGTGCATTAAGTACTATACTTTCCTAGGGCCTTAAAAGTATGTTACTATATCAGAAAGTCCAGCCTCTAAAAAAATTCACATATGGATTCATAAGAAAGACAGTAATGGGCCTTGAGAGCTTGTTTGGAGGTTCTAGCAGGGGAGTGCAGCTACTCGTATACCCTTGACCTAAGCCCGATCTCCTCCTCTATTTGGGAGGAGGTTAAAGCTCTATTAAACCTCTATTAAAGCTCAATAAAAATCAATAAAAAAGAGAAACAGGTTAAAAGAAAAAGAAAGACAGTAATGGTAGTGGCTTTGCAGTTAGATAGTATGCAAATGATATTTTTAGATAGCAGCAAATGCTTGAGTAAAGGCAAAAGCAGTGGTCCCAAAAGGGATCACTCAGACCTACCTAGTGCCTGCCTCAGGGCATATGCTCTTTTCTGACATCTACTTCCTAGTCTCACTTTTAAGATAATCAGATGTTAGGGCAGAGTTCAGAAAGGCAGCACAAGAGCAAGAGCTTTCTACTTGCAGTTGGCCTGCCTAGAAAACAGCAAAACCAAAACATCAACTTGGAAAATAACGAAGTTCTTAGGAATTTCCTTAAAACAGAGTCTCTGCTGGATGTAAACAAAGACAGAACTCCAAACTCCTCCTGATTTACCCAGAGTATAGACTTTAATCCTCAGTGGGCATGACCACAGTGAACTCTCCCCAGCACACAGTGACTACCTCAGGGAACTATTTGACAATGTGGGGTGTGGGTGTATGTGTTAAACAAAACTAAATAAATGCACTTGTATTTTCTCTCCCTGTTTCTCTACTGTTCCCTATTTCCTGTACTGTCCAGTAGCCCAAGCCCTGTCTAATGCACTGGGTAAACATCAAAGCATGTGACAGAGTTCCTGGTGAGAACCACTTGGACCATCACTGAACCTGCTTTCAACACATAACTTCCTTAGGTGAAAGCGTGTTAATGGAATACTTTCCTTAAGTGCTACAACTCTGCTAACGATATCACATGTGAATTACATAGTGAAATGTGGGAAAGTTTATAAGGCTGTTATTCAAAAATTCCACATTTATAATCAGCCATCATTGGGTTGTTAACCATCAATCAGTATTTACTTAATAAATAACATGTGTCCAGAAAACATCTCAAGTCACACAAACTATTTTCAGAGACAAGAATGTAAGCAGAATAATAACAAGCTGTTTGGGCTCTGGGTCCAGGCGGCGGGAGTCCCTTTGTTTCTATAGCCTGCC
>LOJH01008289.1:0-15227 GCA_001685095.1 Ellobius talpinus | reverse complement strand
ACACACACACACACACACACACACACACACACACACACGCACGCACGCGCACACTGTTAAAAATTTGCAGCAAGACTTGGCTGATGGGAAATGAATATACCATCCCCCTGGAGGGGAGGGCAATGTGAAATACTAACTCTCCCAAAGGAATTCTCTGTACATTTAATGCTTTAATCATGGATTGGAGTGGGGGCGGAGTCTAGGAGAAGATAGGGAACCAGAAAAATGATTTGAAGTTCATGGGAAAGAATGAATGTGTAAACACTAAAGGCATTTCTGATACCTGTGAGCTGGGTGGGTCAGGCGGTGTAGTCTCAGTGTGGTTAGACGTGGGAACTGGGGCAGAAATACAGGGTCACATGGGAGGAACCCTGGAAGGCAAAGTATAAAGTGATTGAAACCAAATGTGAGGGCACACGCCTTTAATCCTGGCACTCAGGAGGAAGCAGCAAGAGGTTCTCTGAGTTTGTGGCTAGCTTGGTCTACACACACACACACACACACACACACACACACATTATTTAAAGTGGGAGACATAAACTCTTTCTTTGGTAAATGATGCTCACACACTATGCCGTCTATTTGGAAGAAGAAACTCAACTTTTCCATTCTCTATAAGGAACAAGAACAGTTTTCAGACAGATGCACAGATGAGTACTCTAGCTATAAGTGCGAAAATAAATAAGACATTGAAACACATGTAGTGAACTATTCACACGGCCTGGGCCATGCAGGAAGCTCTGGGGCTATAAGGGGTGATGGGCAGTAGTCATTCATTGTCCAGCTTCTCCATACTTTCTTTGCTTTTCCTGTGAGGGGCTCCTGTGGGTTGAGTCTAATTTAGACTGTTCCTCCTGCAAACACCCCAGGCTGGGTTTAGTCAGGGCATGTTGTCGTGGGGGTGGGGAGTGCTAATCAGCTTATATTTATAATAATTACTTCTAAATTTGCCATTAAATGCTCCCTTTCATGTCCGTGAAGCACTTTGCTGGGGAGTTGCAGAATTTGGCGGCACTGGAGCTCCTACAGGAACTCACTCTGCCCTTACAGGCTCCACGAGTATCTAGCAAGCTGCAGCAGCACCTGGGAGCAAACTGAGCAGGTGGAGCTAAGGCTAGGAACTGTTCTGGGTTTGATAACGAGTTTGGGGGCTGAGAGAACTCAGTAAACGTTTGCCACGCTAACATGAGAACCTGGGTTTGATCCCTAGAACCCACACTGAAGAGCCCCAGTGACGATCTGTACCTGCGATAGCAATTCTAGGGAGGTAGAGACAGAGGAGCCCTGGGACCCTGGCAAGCCAGTCTTGTTAATCACTGTGGTCCAGGCTCGTTGAAACCCTGTTTCTAAAAGTAAGGTGGGGCCTCTGAGACAGATGGCTTGCAGCCAAAGTGCATGGCTGAGACTTTGAGACTCACACAGTGGAGAGAGGACTGGCTCCTCTAAGATGTCCTCTGACCTCCACATACATGTGCCATGGCATGCAAGTATATGTGCTTGTACACACGCATGCACACACACACACACACACACACAGAGACAGAGAGAGACCCATCTAGCCTTCTAGCCTGTGCCACTTCTGATTTAAGCAAGGGAGGACACCTCCTGTACGTCTGTTTTTACATCCGGTCATCTTTCTGGATGTTGCTGCTGGTCTTACTCTAGGGAGAATTCTTTGGGGTTTGGTGTGGCTGAAATAGGCCCAACAGAGGAACGTTTCAGATAACATTTATCCTTTGCCTAGCAATTCTCAGAGTCAGGAAAGCATGTGTGTAGTACATGGCAGCACCCATTCTATTAGAAAATGTGAGCCCTAATTACTTGGCCCCCTTCCTTCAGAATAATGAGACATTGTAATTTCAGTTGTGTGTGATTCGTGAAACAGGCTGTGTGGGATTCCAGAGGACTGGCTCTGGGGAGGAGGAAGTCAGAACATGCACCTGTTTCCTGGGGTGGGGTGGGTTCTAGCTTGGGATCCCACCCCTTCCTTCTGCCCCTTTGTCTCATTCCTGCCTTCCTAGGGTAACTGTGCCCACTGCCTAACTGTCCTTGGGGAGCCATTTCTAGTGCAGGGATCACACAAGGCCCCAGGCGTGTTGGTCCTGGTTCCTGGCAGAGGTAGTCTTGGTTTGCTCTTAGAAGAGAAGGTCATTTTGAAGGTGGAGATGTTTCCCCTGTTCCCCTCATCTGTTCTGGGGTTCCCACCAACCACATGTAACACGTATTCAGTGTGAGTCAAGGGTCTGAAGGCCCTGTGTCCATGATGGTCATCTGGATTTTGGCGTGATGGTGAAGACAAAGAAGTCCATGACCAGGAGAAGCAGTGGCATCTGCTAGACTGTAGGACTTCGGGAGTAGCTCATCCTCTTCTGTGCACTCAGTCCAGGCAGGGTATGAATGCTAACTTGAGCCCAGCATCCCATCACCACATGGTGGAGGGAAAGACTTTGGGGTGTTCTCAAGCTGTTTGTCTAGCTCTGCACCTTCAGGGTTTGCCAGTGTGGAGTAATGAGTTGAGAAAGCCCTGTCTTGCTTCAAGAATGTAGAGTGAACTGCTGTGAAGACATGGCTGGCGTCTTTGAGTTTGTGGGTAGGGCTTCAGTTTGGACCTTCTTGTTCCTGTGTTCTCTCCTCCTCTGCTTCTCTGCCCTTCCTTAAGCCCTTCCCTTAGCACCTTGGGGCTACTGGACTGGAGGGCCCATATAATGAGACCCTCTGCAGCTCTCAGAAATGGCTCTTGGAGACCTTTCTTTTTTCTTTTTTCTTTTTTTCTTCTGGGTTTGGACTTTTGTTTTCAACAGTAGTTGAAGAGATTATTAACATTCTATCTGGGCTTGAAGTGTAACACTATGGTGGGTGCATGCCTGGTATGCATGAGGCCCTGGATTGAATCTCAAGCACTCCTAAAAATGATACATTATATTTATAGTATCATTAGCAACCGTAATATCTGTTCATTCTCTCCTGCCCCTTCACTGTCTAGTATTGTTAGTGGGTTTGGGTGGTAAATTTGTTCAGAGTCTGAAGTCTACTGGGATATGAAACTTCACATCTTTAGAGTCAGCTGGAGATGGCCATCCCAACAATAGAATAGAGGCACTGTCCCCTGTGGACGTTCAGGAGAGTCTGGTTTGGGGGTGTAATGCCAGCCCCCGGGGTCCCGCTGACTGGCTGGTATGTTTACCTACAGCCCTGCTTCATAAAAACTTAGTCCTTACTTGATGCTTACGATGAGTCGAGTTATAGCAATATTTTCTGCCTGAGAAATTTTCTTTTGAGACAGTGTCTAAACTGGGCCTAGTGCGTGCTGTTTAACCCCACTGGTCTCTGATGGACCACAGTCCCTCTGCCTCGGTTTCTAGAGTGCTTGGATTGCAATCACATACTTGGTTTATCTGTTTTATTTATTTTTATTTTGTTTATCCTATTAGGTGTTTTGAGTCAGTAGCCCAGGCTAGCCAGGGAAATGTGCAGTCCAGGCTGGCCTCACACTCAGAGCAGCCCTGATTCAGCCTTCCGGATGCTGGATAAGAGAGGTGATCCATCATGTTCAGCAGTGCCTATACCAGTAAACCAAGCGGCTTTACCTAAATGTTTGCGCCCCAACTCTGAATCCTGTAAACAGTATTGTGTTTACTTTTTCTGAACACCCTGGCTTTGGACCACCCCAGAGACTGAGCCTTATAGACCATGTGTAGCATGGAGCTAATGAGTCTCATCTCAGATTGTAACCTTCAGGCAGCATGCCACCTGAGCACTGGTTACAAATGCAGATCCCCGGGCTCCATCCCTAACCACAGGAACCCAGCTCCTTGGCAGCAGGGCCAAGCACAGTCTGCTCGCAGAGACTGATGGCAGAGTGTCTTTTACATTTCATCAGTAAATATGTATGTGTAAACAGAAGATGCAAATTAGCAACCATTGTTATGACTGAAAATGCTTATAATCTGTTATTGCTCAAAATATTTCCAAAAGAATGGAGTAAGTGCTGATAGAGTTTACAATTTATGTTTTTCTCTTGTGGTGAAAGTTTATTAATTCGGATTTTACTAATTCACAAATTTAGATTCTGATAGAGCGGTCTTTGTGTGTGTGTGCGCGCACATGGATTTATGCTCATGGGCACACACACACACAATTGTGAGGTGGAAGGATTCGCTACAGGTGAGCCCACCATATAAAGACAGTGCTGGAGAATGATGCCCCTACTCCACGGTGGACGGATGCCATGGTGGAGGGTGTTTAAGGTGGGGGGAAAAGCAGAATATCCCATGGTGGGTTCAAACCAGGTGCTACCCACTAAGAGTTGTTTCCCTTAAGCATGAAGAAAACAGAATTTAGTGTCTTAGCCATTTAACAAATTTTAAAATGGGCTTATAAGTTGGTAGGTATCATTGTCATTTTGTGGCAAAGTGTGTAGGTAGATTCACCCCTTCCTGTGATTCCTGCAACCTCCCTTGTGCCCGGCATGTGTGTTCCTTTCCTCTTTCACGTCCTATGCGTCCTTTGCCCCCCTGCCCCCCATTTTTATGTACCCACTCTTGGTCTCCACTCTGTTTTTTACACTTTACCCACGTTTACGCCGTCTCATCTGTTTTGAAGCTCACGGTTCACTAGTGTTTCCGAGTGTTTCCACACTGTTGTGCACCAGAGGAACGGAGGTGCTGAGCCCTTTCGCCTCCCTGTGTCCCTCAGCTGGCCATCCGGGCCACTTCCCCTTCCTTTCACATGGCTTTCTGTCCTACCGTTCGTATAGCCCGTTCTGCTGTTTGTGTGTTAGACGAGTCTTTGCTCTTAGCTCAGGTCGTCCTCAAACTTATAACGCTCCTGCTTCAGCCTCCTGAGTACTGAGGTTACAAGTGTGTGCCACTGTGCCCAGGCAGGAGACACTCTCAATAGTTCAGTGAATTGTAGCGTATCCACAGGGGTGGGCAGCCGTCACCCTAATAGGTTTCCCGTGTCTTCCTGCTGTAGAAACCATTCTCCATTCTCTTCTCTTTTAGATGGACTAGATTTGCCTCTTCTGGTCCATTTTATAGCAACAAAACTATACATAGTATATGGTCTGTGGGGACACGCTGCCTTTCTAACCCCACTGAAAACCATTGGTTAAATCAGCCTTAGTACAGATACATGCATAGAGACATGGTACAAGGATGTTTCACTTAGCTCGATCATATGGCATTTAATGCTGACTCGGTTATGGTATGAAGATTTGCATTAAATACCACGTGTGTAAATACTTAGGAAAAAGAAATATGCCGTCATGTGAGATGTCATTAGAGGCGTATACAGTCATAAATCTCATACTATCTGAAATGGGCAGAAAGGCAGAGACTGATAAATTTCCCATGTGCATTTCTTCAAGGTATTTACCGGGGTTTGAATACCACTAGCAAAGGAAGTTATTTATGGGGGGGAGCCAACTGCCCAGTGGGAAAGATGGAGTAAAAAAAAATATGGGATGCTTTTAATACTTAGGAGAATTGTAGTTCCTTCTGAATATCAGGAAGGGTATTTAGACTGTTTCCACCCCCAACTCAGTTCTTGGGAACACTTGAAATACACACACATCCAGGAAGGATCCCACGGGGAATGTGCGTCAGGCTCTGTAGGCTCGCAGCTATTTTCCCTTTCCTCATTAGACCACCTTGAAGCCCAGGGTCCCCGGCGTGGCAAAGATGCTCAGAGCAGAAGGTGACACCACATCTCTGTTGCTGATGGTTTGAGTTCTTTGGCCCGGAGTTATTACTGTCCTGTTTGATCAGAAGCTCCTTGACAAGGATGGAGTTTGTAATTTATCCTCAAGCAGTTTTCGGTGTGAAAATGTTGTCTCTACCAGGACATCATGTAAAGAAGTTCAGGGAGGGGAGACAGTAGAGGGCTGGTCCTCCCACTTGGATAGGGCTGAGGCAGGTAAGCAGGGCTGGAAGATTCTGTTATAGGATCCAGACTGGAAGAGGGGCCATGTAGGAGCTTCAGGAGAGGCCTCAGAGCTGTGGCTCTCACCCTTCCTAACAGTGCTCCTTTAATACAGTTCCTCATGCTGTGCTGACCCCAACCATAAGATTATTTTGTTGCTCTTTCATAACTGTAGTTTTGCTACCATTATGAGTCATAATGCAAATATTTTTGGAGATAGAGGTTTGCCAAAGGCTCGTGACCCTTGAGTTGAGAGCTGTTGCCTTCAAGTTATCGGGTGGCTTATGATACAGCTTACATTAGTTTTGTCAACGTGACAGAAACTAGAGCCTGTGGGATGAGATGATCTCCACTGAGGAATTGCCTCCATCACATTGGCCCCTGGGCGTGTCTATGGGGAATCTTCTTAATTGCAAATTGATGCGGAAGGGCCTGGGCTGCTTAAGAGGAGTTCCTGGGCAAATGAGCAAGGAGGAGGCGGGTAAGTAAGGTTCCTCCGTGGTCTGTGCTCCAAGTTCAGCCCTCAGCATCCCTCAGAGATGGACCGTGGGCCACATAACCCTTTCCTCTCCAAGTTGCTTTTGCTCATGGTGTCTAATACAGCCACAGAAAACAAGTTACGGACATGCCTTTTGCTAGATGGGACCTTTTGTTTTTAGTGTGTACCAGGCTGGACTTGGGCTTGCAACAATCCCCCTGCCTCTGCTTCCTGAGGGCTGGTGTTACAGATTTGCACTCCTGGGCCCACTTGGAGAGGGGCTTTTGGGGAGGAGGCTGGTGGAGGAGGAGGAGGAGGTGGGGTTTGACTTTTTTATTTTTGTTTCCAAACCTACTGTTCATTTTCCACTGTGGAGAGAGAGAGCTCTTAAACCATCACACGTAAAAACTTGCTTTGTGTGTGGGTGAGAACGGTTGTCTATTTCCTCCAGGCTGTGGCTGGTGAGCAAGGCCTTGGGAAGCGTTATCTAGTGTGAAATAAAGTGATGTAAAAAATCGTGGTAAAATAAAGGAATGATAAAGCTGCACCAAAATTACTAATGACAGACATGTGTTGATGCCCAGTGTAGGATTTAGGCTGCTTACCAGACAGGTGCCGGGCATGCAGCCTTGACGGTGGCTATGAAGCGTTGATTATCAGGCCTGTGCCACATTGAGTAAGAAGCCCAGCAGCCTGGCTGCCTTTGCTCTCTCTAAAAGATTGTCAGTATTGACTGTTGTTCCCTTTCTTGGTAAAACTGGACCGGAAGTTTGAATTTGCAGTTATCCCTTTTGAGTCCTGCTTTTATGTCTCTGCTCCTCCCAGCCACTTTAGATTTCAGGGTCCAGTTTAAACCAGATTCCCTAGAAGGACCAACAACTCCCGTTCCAATGTAAAATAACAGAAGAAACAGGTGTCACACCCCGCATTCCTCTTGCCCCTCCCATAATCTCTTGACGGGAATACCCATCAATGATCTAGTTCTGAGCCATTTGAATTTCATTTAAAGTTCAGAGATGCCTCCTTGATTAAAATACACGCTGGGAAATTCTAGAGAGTTCTGCGTAATTGTAAAGTAGAAGAGAACTGGATATAATTAATGATGGACAGGCTGCCTTTCATATCATTTGTGATGAATTTAGCCAACAAGTGCCCTGTCTTTATCTTCTGGTCTCTTTTTTCCAACCTTAAGGCCTTACTATGTATTCCAGGCAGGCTTTGAACTTGTGGCAATCCTCCTGCCTTAGATTCTTGTGTTGGGATTTGTAGGCGTGTGCCACCACACAGGGTCTAGTTTTTCTTATGTCTTTTTTTAACTTTATTGCGGCCTAGCTTATATAGAAAAAAGTGACATCATCTTAATGTACGTGACAGGTAGGTCAGGGCATAGGTTTGACTCTGTTCCACCCTCACCACTCAGCAAAGAAATGGATGTGCCCGAGGCTACTGAAAATTGTCATTTCCATAAACAATAAAAGCTGTGCCCTTTCCTAAGGGGCAGTGCCCACCCTTGCCGTCCTTCTTCCCTCGGACCTCAGAATCCCGGTACCTCTTGCTGTGTATATTGCCAGACTTTGAAGCCATGCTTGCAGGAGCTTGGGAAGAGCTTAGCTCTTCTGAGAGAAGGGCTTTCTGTTACTCCTGTAAATTGGGTTAGAAGTGAGAGCTTAGCCTTTGATGAGGAGAGGGCGTAAGAGTCAGGATTTAAGGTCCTCTCAGACAGCTGACAGTGGGAGTGGAAATTGGAAGTCAGTGAGAAAGCAGAGATAAGATGGTTGCTGCCCTGTGGTGAGAAGTCTCTTCCCAGGGAGAAGTCGATCAGCCACGGCTGCAGGCAGATTAAATGGCAATACATCTCACTCTCTTTCTGGGGTGGGAGCTCCTGCCGGTGTTTGAAGCCCTGTACAAGAGCAGGCCTGCTCCTGGCTAGGTCCCTGGGCTCTGCTCTGCGTGGTCCCCTTCCACCTCTCAAAGGGAACAAGGCGGCTTTTTGTCCTGGCTTATGTGCTTCCGGGGAAAATCCAGTTGTAAATTAGACCAAAGAGAGGAATCTGGTTTATTGCTAGTGTAGAAGTTAAAAGTCTCCCTTTCCCAAGTGGTCTCTTAATTACATTCATTAGTTCTTAAATGTTAATTGGAATTGCTGAAGTTTAATTCCAGAAAGGTTTAGATTTTTATAAGGAACTTCTTTATTTACCACATTACCATGTTCCATGGTGGGCTTTGTGCAGGGCTTTTAAATTAAAAGAATGGATTATTAATTGTGAATGCATTTGGTGACTAAGACAACCAAATGTTTACATTTAAATCCACATTTGTCTTACCTGCTAAAGATGTTTTCTGCAGGGTGTTTGTGTGCAAACAGTTCATTTTGATGACAGCACACCTTTTGAGATCCCACGCTTAATTCAGCTTTTTATAAAGTCATATAGTCCCTAACCAATGGGAGGAGGGAACCTTGGAGACAGAGTGACAGGCGTGGGACATTTGGTTCTTACATAAACTCAAGGCTTCATGTCACAAAGCCTCCTTCGGTTCCCCTCTGAGAGTAAGTGGAAGATGAGGCCCAGAAGAAAATTTGAATGCCAGGTGTTTATTTCATTATTCACACTTGAGAAATCTCCTAGGGTTCCCAGGACAGTTCTTCAAAAAGAAACACCAGTTTTGTAATCACAGAATATTATGTGGTTCCTGGAGTGACACATTGCAAGTAGTACAGAAAAGACAGACATGTCCCTCCTCCAGTGACTTTTGAGATTAAAAAAAAAATCTTAATTACTGAAGGGAGATCAGAGGTATGAGTTTAGCCGTTTCTATTGGGCTGAGGAGCTGGCTCAGACCCCAGCACCCACCAGAGCCCAGGACAGTGGCCCCAGGGATGGGGAGACAGGCTGATCCCCAGAGCTCACCCATCATACCGTCTGGCCTAGCTGATGAGTTTCAGGTTCACCGAGAGACCCCGTCTACACAAGGTGTGGAGCAATTGAAGAAGACACATCCAGCATTGAATTCCGGCCTCCACTCATGTTCACACATGCATGTACAAGTGTAAATTAGAGTCAGTGGCGCTTGTCTAGGAAAGGTAACAGTTATTTTTGTTGTTGATAGGTACGTGTGCATGCGTGCCTCTGTGTGTGCATGTGTGTGTGTGTTGTTTACATACTATATTCCTTATATCTGGAAATAAACAGTTCAGAGTTTAACAGTAAATAAATAAACAGTAACTTAAATAAACAGTAAGAGAGGTGTTTAACGAAGTTTAATTTTAACCAGCTACTTAAACCGCAAACATGCCCTGTGATGTCACCTAGGAACATGGCCCTTTGATGAATAGAGGCTTTGTCTGTTCCTAGCTGACCAGAGCACTGAAATGGAACAGGAGTTGTTAATTCATCTTAAAAATGAAAAGAATCCAGCTGTTCCAGGGGTCCGTGATTCACCCTGTGTATTTGGTACATAGAATTTTCTGAGATTTTTGTACCCTGCCTCCTGTCATGGCCAAAAGTATCCGCCCCATAGTGTACTGCTGACTGCTGTTATGGAGAAGTTTGGTCTCCAGGTACAGTTTCTTTAGTGTCTCTTTAAGAGTCAATCCACTCATACCGGACCTCAAATGAAAAGGCCTAGTTTTTAATCCTAGACAACCAGACTTCAGCCTGCCTCACATGGGCGGGGCAGGGGGGAGCACCTATAGCCCTGCAGTGTGGAGGGTGGGTCCTGAGGGAGGGTGGATGTGGAAGATCAAGAGCAGTTTGAGCCAACACAGGAGGGAGGCAGGAAAGACAGGGATAGTGTGGAGGTAAGTTCTGGGATCCGCTGTAGTCACAGCAGCTGAGAAAGTTGGGAAGCCAGCAAAGGTGAGAGGATTGCCCCCACACTCCTGTGGGCAGAGATGGCCCGTTGCAATAAGAATTCAGTCCAGAAATGAGGCCTGCTCCCAGAATGAGGGCCATTGTGCTTTCATGTGTCCATGAACTGTAGCTCATTGTGAAGACTGAAGAACTTTGGTCACCAAAGTCATAGACTTCCGACACCATGGACCAAGTCTGAACCAATCTTGAGGGTCCTGGAGAAAGAACAGGATATAATAAAGCAGTGTCCCCAGCAACATCAGCATCAAAGAGGGAGGTGCCTGGGGCCTACACCTCCTGAGAAGAAATACCAGTCATGGTAGAAGGTACCTCACAGGCAGTAAAGATAGCAGCCATCTTCCAGTAGCTGGGAGAGAGTACCCATCATTACTGCTTCAGACACAGTTGCTTTAACTCTGTATTGGGGTGGTGGGAAGTTCATAGTGGATTTGGGGAAACTGAAGGTGTGTGTGGTGGGGGTAACTGTACGACAGTGTTGTACTGAGGTCATGGATGGAGAAGTGTCAGGAGCAGAAGTGCCTGGCAGTCTTAGCAATTGTTTAAAGGCTGCAGGAGCTCTCAGCTGTAAGTGGCAGTCACGATGGACGAAGTCATTGCCCCTTGTGCGCAGTCCATTGCCATTATTAACATATTCTGTTTGCCGATTTCCCCATCTCTTAGCTGTTTCCATGGCCCTCAAAGACATTCCTAGCCATTCGCAAACACCTTAGAGTGCTGGCAATCTGAGTGGCCTGGTCCACAAGCCACATGTACCAGGACCACATGTACCTGGGCTGCATATACCAGGACCGTGCCTGGCCTCCTTGTTTCAGCTCTGATTATGTAGTGCTATGGGTTTGTTCTTTTGCATTTTCATGCCTTTAAAAATGATTTCACTGTTTATAAACACTGCTCCCCACACCCACCCCTTGCAAGCGCTAACTAACGTAGTACCTACCCGCTGTTCCCAAGGATGCGAACGGTATGTATTGGACTCCGTTAGGCATGGACTAATTCTGCTGCAGTGAGTCCTGTGCTTACACACCAGCAGCTCGTGTTCAGTAACGTGTCTGTCAGCAGAAGCATGCACAAAACGAGGTATGTATTGATCCGTCGATGAAAATGTGAGTTGAGGCTCACAGGCACCTGACCCTGTATTTCCCATAGGAGCAATAGTTCAGTCACTAATTTAGTCATGACTTCATAGACTGCAATTGCATCAACTAACAAGACTCAATTGCGTTTTTATTAGGTGGAAACCCAAGTTAAGGAGGGATTAACTTCCTGTATCAGTTATTTTATATGATTAATAGTCAGAGACAGAAAATGTTACGCATCTTTCATACAAATGGGCGTAGATCAGATGGTATGTTAACTAAACTGTTTTACTGTCAAGACTTTACTTTTGGAAATATTCAAATGTAGTTATTGTTAATTTCTGATAATTGGTTCAGAATGAACACAGATTCATGGGCGCATGAGTCTCTCTACAAACTGAGAAAGTATCAGCATTTAACCTGTTGTATACATCAGACCATGGTGAGTTTACTTGCAATGCCTAACCCAGTGAAATAGTATGTAAAGAGCCATTACACAGATTTGCTTATGGTATAATGAAATGGAGAAAATGTTTGTATATGTTCACTACAAACCTAAGTGTTTTGTTTTGTTTTTGTTTTCTGAGACAAGGGTTCTCTATGTAACAGTCCTTGCTGTCCTGGAACTCACTCTGTAGACCAGGCTGGCCTTGAACTTATAGAGATCCTCCTGTCTCTGCCTCCTGGGTGCTGGAATTAAAGGCGTGCGCCACTACCGCCTGGCCAAACCTAAGTTTTAAAAATGAAGTTTTAGCTTCATTTGGGGTGGGGAGATGCTGGGGGATATAGTGCTCGCTGTGCAAGCATGAGGACCCGAGTTCAGGTCCCCAGCACTCACGTAAAAGCCGTGTGCATATCTGATACCCCAGGGATGGGAGGAGTGCCACTGAGACAGACAGATCCCGGTGGCTTCTGGGCTTCCACACTAGCCAAAGCAGCAAGGAAGGAAGAAACCCTGTTTCAAAGAATAAGGCTGAAAGCAATAAATGAAGACATTTATTGATGGCCTGTAGAAGTGTGTATACACACATGTGTATACACCCATAGAAGCTTTCACACACAGAGAGATAATTTAAGATGCACGCATCCTGACTGAGTGGAGCATCCTTTGACGCCAAGCTTACGGATTCAGAAAACTGATTCTGTTGTTAAAATAATTAGTAAATTTTTGGAAAATAATCTTTTTAATGATTGATTTTTATTATATCATAAGTCAAAAACCTTTTTATAAGAATCAGCCTGACTCCTTTATTGAAAGATAAAGAAGCTTCTATTTTTGTTCAAGGGATCCATCATTAAAAATAACTGAGCTGAGTCAGTTTGATTCTGGACCTGTGGCCATGGGGAGACATTTTAGCAAAAGAAATCTTAGCCCACCCCGTGGAGGTCCTTTGATGACACATAAATTCTTCAGCTGTCACAGTGATTGATGTCACACAGGTTTGAGTCTGAGGAGGAGGCTGAAGAGCAGCCAGATGCATGTCTACCAAGGAGAGAGCACAGGCTCATTTATACCTGTCGTTGAGCATCCCGACGAGAAGGGGCAGCGGGAAGCTGAAACACTGCGTTTTAGTGATGGATTCCAGGGGTTCTGTGGGGAGTGAGCAGTCTGGTTGCCTGCACCTCTTCTTTCAAGATACATGTATGATCTTGGATGCCCCTTCCACAGGCTTCTGCTGGAAGTCTTCGGAGCACCTTGAGGCCACTGACCTTTCTGACAAATTAATTTTCATGACATATAGATTTTCCAAGCCCTTGAGCCTCAGACCTGGGTGTGCATTTGATAAAAGAGTATTTTATATGAATTTGGTTATAACTTACTTTCTGTTTCCTTGTGAGATTCACCATGATTTCTGAACAAGTAACATCAGGCTGGCCCAGACCCTAATCAGAAAAGCAGGCCCTCTGTGAAGAGGATAAAGAAGCCTGTAGGGTTTAATAAACTAGTTTAACACGGACATCCCGTGAACTATAGCACGGCCGCCATGCCCTCTCATCCCATGACCCCCTTGACCTCGCTCTTCACCATCTCTCATTACCATAGGTCAGATTCTGTGTTGATCGTTAGCTTGCTTCTCTTTCCACGGGAACACACATATGGCTAATTTAAAACCACAGCATTTGGTTTTGAATCCCTTACTGGATGCTTGTCCTGCGCACTTAACTCTAGAAGAGGAATTGATCCCTGTGGGTCCTGCCCTTTGTCTTGTTTGTAGCTTAGTCAGTGTCAGTGCTCTGACAGGGACACTCGTGTACTAATTAAATGAATCGCATTTATTTTTATAAAAATGAATTACTAACTTACGATATGTAAGTCTCATCTATACTTTGTGAGTACATCGATACGTGTGTGGCACGCACTTGGTAGGGTGGCTCCTGGAAATCTCCCCACTCTACAGAAGAGGACACAGAAGCTGAAAGGTGGCTGCCTGCCTGCGATCAGCTAGCTCTTGGCCTGTGTTGTTCACCTTGCCCAGGACTCTGCAAGGACACACCATCACCCTCCCAGTGTGTCTTCATTCAGGAAGTTGGGATGGCTTTATCTAAGTGTATAGAGAAGTCCCCTCTCAGCAGAGAGAGGGACAAATAGCTACAGAAGGATCTGACACATCACAGTTTCGCAAAGTCTGTGGCAGACGGAGTTGAATTGTACGTTCAACAACAGTACTAGGTGGGAATCTTGACTCTACGCTGACTTTGGTAGTCGAACCTCTGAAAACAGTTATTTGGTCTGCCCAACCTTCCTGATGACTCACTGTGAGAGTCCTATAGCTGAAAGAAAATTGGTGCCCGTGGCATCACTCCATAGCTTAACCCTTTGGGGTCAATCCTTATTGGTTGATACTCATATAGACTTAGTAGGCTCCAGAGAGTTATTTACCTGAGAAGGGAAGGTGACTCTCTTACATTGCTTTAATGTGTAGCCCAAAGATGACAGCCCTGTGAATGAGGTACAGTGCTTGACCATATGGGCACTGCAGGAGGTACAGGCTGGCGCAAGCTTGCTCTTTGGTTCTGTAAGCATTTCTGAAAACCTTTGTCAGTTGTTCCTATGCTCTTCGTGGCCTGTGTCTGTGGGTCCTGGTGGTCATGTAAGTTCTAGAAAAATGTGACTGTCCCAGTTCTCAGGGTGTTATTTTTAGAACTCGTTCAAATGCTGTGGTGCTGGTATTTTTTCAGTTTGATTTTGGCAGACATGGACCCCTGAGGTTTTTAAAGCTTATCAAAACAATGCCAGCTACTTGGTTCCAAGGAAGGAGAATTCCAATGGTTGGAGAGGTCCTGGTGGTATCGGTGCTGAGAGTGTAGCGTGTGGTGACTTCATAGCTCCATATTGACTTAGGCAGCCACAGGGGCAACTGTAAGCCAAGTTTGTTCAGTGAGGAAAACTAGTTTTCTGGTGTTTGAGAAAGTGTTGAAGGAAAGGAAAATGGCTGTTGGACTCATTGACAGTAACTCGAGGTTAGCCGCCTGGACCTCTGAAACAGGATGGCAAGGCCGACGGCGCTGCTGGTGTGGGTGCCGGTGCTGACGGCGCTGCTGGTGTGGGTGCCGGTGCTGACGGCGCTGCTGGTGTGGGTGCCGGTGTAGCTGGCCTGGGTGATGACTGTGTGCTAGTGTTGGTCACTGCAGTGACCACACAGACTCTCACCATTGTATGCTCAGGGTGACCGCCGAACCCAGTGATGGGTACCCATAAGGAAGCTAAGACTTCCTTCCTAGACTGCACTGCTCGACAGACACTCTGCAGACGAAAACTGTGACTCCAGGTTTGCCGTTCAGCAAGGGGGGGGGGTAGCAGATCCGACCTGGGAAACATGGTTGTGTGTAGTGAAAGGGGAGCAGGCCTGCTTTTCGTCCGGCCCGGCTCCCGCACGG
>LOJH01008288.1:11277-26697 GCA_001685095.1 Ellobius talpinus | reverse complement strand
CTCTCTCTCTCTCTCTCTCTCTCTCTCTCTCTCTCTCTCTCTCTCTCTCCGTCTTTCCCTCTCTCTCTCTTTCTCTTCTACCACTCTGGCCCCCAGGAACTAGTCTCTGCCCCGCTCTCTGCCCCCTTCTCTGTCCCTTCTCTCTCCTCTTTCAACAAACCTCCTACATGAGCTTTGTTGCATGGCATGACTTCTCTTCGTGGCATTTTAAAAATTACAACGTTAGTTCCCTGACCAGGAAGTGCTCTACTGGTACTTCCTACTGCTCACCAGCAGTCTGAGGCATGCTGGAACCCTGGAAACCAGTCCACATACAACAACCTTGCTTCTCCAACTGTTGGATAACTGGGCACCTCCATTCAACATTGGCACGACTGGTAAGCCCCTCGCCCTCCCCTACCTCTGCCTGTTACCCACAGTGAGAACTTATCTCTAGAGCGTAGTTTCTCGCCCTTTGGCCTGGTTAACCTCTGGTACCAGGCTACCACGGCTCTCTTGAGCTCAGAGTCTTTAGCCCTCTCACTTGGTGACCTGTGCCTTTCTCATTTTTTGGACTCTCGGGTCCTTTGGGCTTTGCCCGTTCGTCTCTGTTCCGTGACTGACAAATCCCTGAACAGCTTGTGCCTTTCTCACTTGATCCTCACTTGATAAAANAAAAAAAAACATTGGATCTTGTTCTGCCTCATCACTGGGAAAAAGTCTTTGAAAATCTGCTTCCTGGCACCTTATATCCTGATATTTTATAGGAGCTTTGCAACATTCTGCCAGGGATCCTGAGAGATGACAGGAGGTTATCACTTTTTCACTCTTCCACTTTCCCCCTCCCCCAATAAACTCTTACATTAATTCTGTTGTGTGCAGCATGTTTGCTTAGTGGCAAAGCCCACCAAAAAAAAAATAATCACTTCATGCTGGGACCCTGCCTATCTGCTCCAACCTCAACAGATTTACTCTCTTCCACCTGCAACAAATTTGCTTTTTCTTTCGCTGGTGGCTTCGCCTTCCATTCAGTATTGGCAATTGGGACTCTGGCAGGACTACCCGTCTCTGACCATGCCCCTGAATATGAGGATTCATTTCTTGAACACAGCCCTGTCCTTGTCTTCTGACTTTTCTTGAAGGCAACTGTCTCTCTCAGATTCAAAGCCCTCAACTCCTGTACTGTATTTGACAAATCACTGAGCAGCCTGTGCTGTCTTGAAATTGACCCTCTCTGAATTCCTGTGATGTTAGGAATTGCAGACCCTTAGGTTTTACTTCTCTGCCACACTCATGGGAATGGTGTCATTGTTTGTACCGCCTTGCTCCCAGTGGAATGCTTTTTGGAGACCCACAGATCATTCCTAATCAGCTATTGTAGTACTTCCAGCTGTTGACCATAGAGCTGGAGGTACAAGGCTACCAAATAAGTCCGGGTGATGATGGTGTGGTGATGGGACAGGATCAGGTGCTTTAAGCCCTAGGGAGTCAACGAGTCAACTTGGATCTGCTTCAAACAGCATTTTGCCAGTTCCAATTGGTGCCTGATATTTCCACAGAACCTGGACAGTGAAGTAAAACAACTAACTACTCGAGTACCCCAGCTATCTCAGAGATAAATGAAACCTCCCAGGTCAGTAGAAAGTAGTCTCAAGAACATGGCATCTTCATCTCTACCTCACCTGCTACCCATTTCTAATGCCTTACCTATTTATAATAAATAAAAAAGGAGGAATGTTATTATTTAGGTGTTTGTTCTGGCCTGTGCTTGGGGTCCTAACAGGATACATCCTAAAGGAGTGCATCACCACTGCCGGCAAACTACATTCCCTTTTAAAAGGTGGGCCTTGCCCATCTCTTCCCCCTTCTCTTTTCTTCTCTTCTGTCTTCTGCTGCTCCTGTCATTAAAGGCTGGTCTACCCCCTCACCTCCTCCCCTTTTCCCATTCCCTTTCCCCCAATAAAACAACCCCTCCATGTAAGACCTGTAGCATTGTGTCTTTCTCTCTCATGCCACTTTTAAAATTATAACAATTTCTACAAGAAATGGACAGATGCAACATTACAACACCTTTCTGTGACAACTCTGAAAGACACCAGAGAAGGGAAGTGTTCATAGTGAACAAAACTGTGGACAGTGCATGTGCTCCATATATTTTGACTAGCCTAGAAGTTTTGGTTCCAGCGGTCAGTGCTCCCACCAGAAGCCACAACAAACACTCTATCTGTAAGCTCAGATTTTCCCTTCCCCCAGCCGCTTTGGGCCTCTGATCCTCTTAAGCCAACAGACCAAGAAAGGAATAACAGGGTAGGAGGGCGACTGACTAAGATTCCCAATGTGAAGTTGGATTGCTTCTCCACAATAGAGGAAATAAAGGTTATATCTGGGTGCCTGAGATTCTTTAGGGTATGCCTTGGTACTACCATGTCTTATAAATGATGTCAATGGGAAAGAAATCTCATATAGGCAGGAAGACAAAGGGCACATGCCCATTACAAATGAAGGCATGGGTCACTCCTCAAAGAAGACAACCCAAAATTTGTTGAGGTGGTTGCTGAGGGTGGAAGAAACACAGAATGGGTAGTATAGGAAGGCAGGTATAAATATCAGCTAAGGCCATATGACCAATTGCAGAAATTAAGATTATAATTGGCATATGTGTTCCTGTAATATTTTGTTAAGAATGTGTTTGTGTAGATATTTGTGTTTTCATTCCTCAATTTCTTTATCATATAATGTAACATCAATTAAGAGACTATCAGTGGTTACATATTTAAGTTTGAAATTTTAAGGGAATGTCTCTCAAGGACATTGATACCTATTCTAAAATTTGTAATTCATTTGTGGTATAGGAGAGATAGTTATATCATATTTATTGGTGAATATATATATATATGATTAAGACCTTAAATAAATAGTATGTTTGTCATTGTATGTGGGATAGTTATATCATGTTAAACATATTTATGAACTGGTTATTTTTTTCCTTTGAAAATCAAGCATGACAGTAAGAAGAGATGATTGTGTATCAAGTTCACAAGGATGGACTTATGATGGCTATTCTTGGTTGTCGACTAACTGGAATTAATTAAATCCCAAGTGTTTAGGTATACATGTGGGGGGGACATTTTTCTTATCTAAATCATTTGAAGAAGCAAGGCCCACATTTAATCTGTATCTTTTGAAGTAGGATGATTCACCTTTAATATGGGCCACACCTTCTGTTGGCAACCTATATAAAAGAAAGAGAACTTGGCTCTTTCTGTCTGCTTGCTCTTCCTCTCTCCGGCAAGTGCGTTTCTTCACTAATCTTAGAACCTACTCCTTTGGATTCTGCTCTTTGAAGATACTTGTGATGAACTATTAACAATAAACAAAGAAAGATGATCGAATTCTGGAAACATGACAGAATTTCTACTACAAGGACTTTTCTCAAAGCCTCATCTTTTAGTCTTTTTGTTGTAAGCTGTTCTTTCTGAAACAGAAAATGAGATGTTTAACATTGCCATGATTTGGGTGGGGTTGTTACAAAGCTTTTAAACATCTTCCACTTCATGTTATGTGGCATGGCCAAGATTCAAGGACATGAGTATGAAATCTTGCCAACTGCTACTAAATTAGATCCAAAGACTCATTTTGTAATTCAGGGTTTCAGGTTGAGGCTGCACTCTAATTTCAGTATAAATGAAACCACCCTCTATAATTTAGTGAGCTTTTTCATTAATTTTGATGGATTTCTGAGAATTTTGTGTAAGTATGTGCTTATTCATCTAGTTTCTTGAATGAAAACAATGATTTATTCTGTACCTATTTATGAAAGACTATTAATTTCTGAGAAAATCCAGAGGGAAAAGTTTATAAGCCAAGAAGTAAATAACTCAAGATAAAATTTACTCTATCTTTATAAAGGAGAAGTTGTGACAGACAGAGAAAATTAACTCAAATATTTTATTATTTCAGTTTACTTTTATATGTTCAGGATCAAACTCTGATCTTCCATGTGTTTTATATCATCTGACCTCATTTTTCCTATCTCATTGCCTTGTATTCTTCAGGTTCTTCATTGTCAACATATATCAACAAGACTAGCATTTTAAATTCAGAAGAGGTTTCTAGAACTATTGCTTGTAAGCCCCCAATTCCTGGCCTCAAGAAAAATGCATACCACAATCTATCAAGTCAAGCTTGGATCTTAGCTAGTTTACTCAGTCCCCCAGCTGTAAAAACTAAACTCAGATTTTGAACCCACAGATTATACCTGAGTGTATAGTGTTTTTAATGTTTAATTACCTTTAGCATCTTAAAGTCCCACCAAATCTGAGAACACCTTCCCTCACCTGCTTTTTCTTCAAGTTATTTCAATTCAGTCTTGGTTAGTATCATTGACTCTCTCCACTTCAAGAAATACATGTATATGTGTTTCTCTTATCTCTTATTTTATTTTCCTCTTGGTTGCATGTAGACAGAAGTTTCTGTCCCAACCAGCCCACCCCCCATCATTCAGTCCCAAATATAGACACAGAGGCTTATATTAATTATAAACTGGTTTGTTTATTACTAACTAGCTTTTACAACATAAATTAACCCATAATTCTTATGTATGTTTATCCATGTGACTTGGTACCTTTTCTCAGTAAGGCATTCTCATCTTGCATCCTCTGCTTCTAGATTATGATTGACTCTGCCTTTCTTCTACTCAGAATTCTAGTCTGATCTTCCCACCTATACCTCCTGTCTGGCTATTGACTGTAATGACATTTCAATTGTATGTTAATAAATAAAGACTGCCTGAAGATCTGAGAGTTAAACAGCCCTACGTATCTGCCTTACAGAACAGGTTATGGTAACACACACCTTTAACCCCAGTAACCACAATAACATGCACCTTTAATCCCAGTAGTCACACTAGTTGCCATACAGATCGGGTGGTGCATGCCTTTAATTCCAGTGGTGCACACCTTTAATCCTAGCCCTAGAAGGGAATATAAGATGGGTAGCATTGGGGGTGGGGGAGACAGCTCTCAGACAGTCTCATGCTGAGATTCCTGGAGGCAGGATCATCATTTCAGACTGAGATCTAGGTAAGAGTCAATGGCTGACTGTTTTGCTTTTCAGGTCTTCAGATTGGAGCCCAATTTCTCTTTCTGAGTTTTATTAATTGTGCTTCATCTGGCTAACCAGTGTTTTATTAAAGCAATATGAGTGACTAATCTTTACAGTGTATGAGAGCATTATCCCACAGCATTTTCTCTTTTTTTCTTTTAAAAAGAAAAACTTTGAATCTATTCTCCTTTGTTTAGCTTTTTTCCTGATCATTATCCATAGCAACTTGTAATCAGCACACTAAACAAAGACAAACATCTATAATCATTTTGCGGGGAATATGGGCATACTTTTCTAGGCTACTTCCTACTGTTTCAGGGTGTTGGTAATCTTATGGAGACCAAAAGAAAAAAATTGGTATTATGGTCAAGTCCTGACTGGAGTATTATATGAAGTGGGGTCATCTCAGCCAGCAGTCTTGCAGCTCTTCTGGATGTAGAACTCAGAGGAAACTGCAACAGAGGTGCTCTAAAATGTATCATCTGGGCCATCCACTTCTAGTGGAGATTTTTTAGGGGGTCTACCTTGATCAAACCTTATTTTTCTGAACCCAGAATGAATTCTCTCATTTCCTGTGGAAACAAAAGCAGAACGTCTTTCCAAAAGTACCATACTTTTGGCTTATATTTTGTCGTCAAGATATTTTTAAAATACATAGGTTGGTTTAACCTAGCAGCATTTATAATCAAATGTCTTTTAGCAGCTGTTGTTCCTTCCTCAGCAAACAATTCAAGGAGAGCACAATAGCATACAGTAACCAGATCTCTGTGTATTTTCTACCTTTACATGTTTTTTTTTTCTTACTCTATTTTTTATTTTTAATTTTTGGTTTTATGAGACAGGGTTTCTCTGTGCATCTTTGGCTGTCCTGGAACTCACACTATAGACCAGGCAGACCTCAAATTCACAGAGATCTGCCTACCTCTGACTCCCAAATCCTGGGATAAAAGGCATGTGCCACCACACCTGACTACTCTATTTTTTTCTTTTTTAAAGGACATTTTTCTATCCTTTCTCTCCCCCCCCAAAGCCTACATATATTTCTAAACACACTGTAAGAGATTTAGGACTTTTTTGTCTGAATCTGTATTTACTGTATATCTCTATCCTTTTCTGGCCACAATTATCTTTAATCTGCTAAGTGATACGACTAGGATTAAAGCTGCAGCTTTGGCGGCTGTCTCTACCCCATGCCGTAATTTTTGAGTGTCTAACCTCATGGCAGAGGTAGCGATGGGAGTCATATTTATTACCACATGCTGGGGAGTTTCTAAGTCCATGCCACCACCAAGAAACCTGATGCTGGCTGCTCATAAACATAACTTAAGTGTTTCGTGGCAAAGCCTCTTAAAAGAGCAGTGAGGTTTTTTGCCACTAACACTACTAAGTCAGAAGCAGGAGGCCTCATTTTTTTGTTGTTGTTTTTGGTTTTTCGAGATATGGTTTCTCTGTAGCTTTGGAGCCTGCCCTAATACTAGCTCTTGTAGACCAGGCTGTCCTCAAACTCACAGAGATCCTCTTGCCTCTGCTTCCCGAGTGCTGGGATTAAAGGCATGCACCACAACTGCCCAGCAAGCAAGCCTCTCTTACAGGAATTGTGCCTCTGCTCAAGGTCAACAAACAGAGCCTACAGGAAAAAAAACAGTTACCAAGAAGCTGCACTTTACTCAGTTCTTGTTTGTCTAGAATTCTTTTTTTTTTTAAGCTTTCTCAGGGTTTATGTGGGAATTCTTCTTGCCAAACATTTGGGCACCATCTGTAGATGGAAGTTTCTGTCCTGCCCAGTACCAAAGCTGTTGAATCACAATTAACATACCCAAAGTCTTATTTTAATTATAAATTGTTTGGCCAATTAGGTCAGGCTTATTACTAACTACTTCTTACAACGTAAATTAATCCATAATTCTTATCTATGTTTAGCCATGTAGCTCATCTTTTTTTCCTCTGCTTCTGGATGATGAATGTATCTCTGCCTTTCTTCTTCTCAGAATTCTCCTAGTCTAGTTGCTCATCTATACTTTCTGCCTGGCTACTAGCCAATCAGCATTTTATTAAATAAATATGAGTAACAAATCTTTACAGTATACAATAGAATTATCCCACAGCAGTTGCAGATCTTCTTCCTGTTTTTAATCCCAAAATGTTTCATCCTCTCACAATTCACACTCATATTTTCTACCCAATTCTCAATTTTATTACCCACTGGTCTTATATAATCTATTCTTTTATAAAACCATATATTTACTTCACTTTTTTCAGTGGAAAACTATTTTCATTTGTCTTTACATTGCAAAACATCAATTGCCAATTAGATGGCAGAACTTCCCATTCTCTACTCAAGATAAAATGGAGAACAGGCATGGTGGGTCACACCTGTAATCCCAGAATTTCTTGTAGTCCCTAAATTTGAGGAACTGATACAGCAGGATCAGAACTTTAAGGCCAGTCTTAGCTCCATAGCTAAGTTCTGGGTTCTCTGGGCTACATGAAAAATTGTCTCAAAAATGTAAAATTAATCAGCCAATAGGTAAAAGATGCAACTGTCACAATGACATGACTCAGAATGAAATCTTCTTTGGAACATGATAGCAGAAAAAATCTGAAAAGAAAAATAGGGTAATTCCTAGGAACAGAAGAAGGAAGATTGTTTAAGTTACTTTACACATTCTGTAGCAAAATACTTGACAAGAGCAAACTCTTCACAGTTTGAAGTTTGAGGACAGACTGGACTCTACATCAGACTGGAGATCAAATGTATTTCATCACAGGGAAGAAGGCATGGTGATTGTAGTAGAGGCAGCTGGTCACAATACGTCTGCATTTGGAAAGCAGAGAGCAGTGGGTTGGGTGCTCAGCTCATTTTCTCCATTTTTATCCAGTATTGATATCACATCTCATCTACCAAAAATAAACATCTCTGGAAACACTCCCCTAGCACACCCAAAAGGTGTTTTCATGGTGATTCTAAACTCATCAAATTGTCAATGGATTTTAGTAATAACAAATAAACAAAGATACACAAATGAGGAATACAGCTCTCCTCAAAGTGACTGAAAGACTTATAAACAACCCATGGTGCCCAAGCTTCCATTACTTCAATTGGCAAAGATTATTTGACAATTCCTGGTAATTTACATACCTTATTAATTTCCTAAAAAGGGAGTTGATTACACGTTATTATTACACAGTACAGACATTAAATAAGCCTTCCTCATGATAGCATTGCACTGTAGGAACTTAAGAACAGAGAAAACAGGGTTAAAATAGTTAAACTCATTCAGTAGCTAATTCTAAAGACACTGAGTTCCTTCTCTCCACATTTATCTCCTCTTAGCTAAAACAAACTTAACCTAGTGTGTACTGTCAGTATCAGAGACCACTGCCAGTAAGTAAATTTCCAAACTAGGGTTCAAATTGTATTTCTTATTCTGCTTATCCCCAGGTGTGTAATAGGCAATTAATCAGCACTACCCACTACAGATATGATCAATGTCATTGCTCACTGTTGCCACATGACGGCGCTGCTTACAGATGGTACTTAGTAATTTAGGCTTATTCTAAGGGACACCTGCTTCTATGGACGTTCCTGCCATAGCTTTATATAGCCTATGGAAGATGAAATCATTTCCCAAATGGTAAGCTCATGCACAATAACTAGCATTTAGGCTTCCAAGGTTCTCCAGGCTCAGTTACATTAATTACACAAGAGGACACCAAGCAGCCAGGTGTGCTAACAATGAGACTGGAGTGTCTTTGGCTTGTATCATTTTTCTCTAAAATACCATCTGTTTTGCCACTGAACAACAATATAATCACCCAATCACAGGCCCAGCTTTCCCTCTCCCCAAATACCGAGGACTATTAGACTATTTCCGGCAACCCATATTTTCCAGTGCTTTCCTCAGCAGGGAGTAAGTCATGAACTGTTAATTCTCATTGTAGAAATCAGCAAAGCCTTCCTCTTGCCAGCCTTCCATTGCAAGGCCACCAAACCAGAGACATAGGGATCCAGATATTTTCAAGCCTATTTTGCTGGCAAGTAGTACCCTGACTCCATGTTAAATTTATGTTCAATGTTTTGGTAGAAAACTAAAGGACCCCTCAAGCAAAAGATACAGTGAAACCCATTGTAGACACAAGGGCTAAACAGTGCTTTTCTAAGAGAATGATATTTATCCTGAGATCTTAATGTAAAACCAGAATTACCTATTGGAATCTCAGGCATAGCCTGGGAAAGTGAGACATTTGATGCACTAAACAAAAGGACAAGAGTATTGAATAGGAAAGACAGAGGCAAAGATCACAGGAAACTTGGACTAAATGGTCTTCCAAACTCTTGCAAATTATTATCTTTATCAGACAATGCCCCCTTGGGAGCTAGGAGCCAAAGAAGATTCATTTAAAAATAGTCTTCAACTAAGCCATGAGGAGAAAAAATTAAAGGTTTGTCCTGTAATACACAGATGGCACCTTCTGCTGTAATCAAGTCTTCTACAAGTTGTTCCTAGGGGATCCCAGCATCTGGGCTCTCCAACAGCTACCTCTGAGACACAGATAATGTATTTGTATGTCCTCTGGCTTCAGGTGCCCAACTTCCCTATTTAAGATACAAAGCCTCCAAGGTCAGAAGCTAATGGGTCAAGTATATGAGACAAATCATTTCTGCTGCACAAGAATAAATTAATGCAGGTAGGAAATCACTGGCAGAGAGAGAAAAAGATAGGAAATTTACATTTAAAATCAGCCATGTGAACATGTTGAGAAGATTATGTACAAGGCTTTCCGTATTACATTTCCAGGTTTTCTCTAGAAACAAATCTTTCAAGAGCAAAATAGTTAAATTAGCACGAATGACAAATCCAAAAGCCTAAGACATAAAGACACTTGACAAATTTTTTGAAGGTATTTCAACAGGGAAGGAGAAACCATATGACAGGACAAAATGTATTGCTGTCTGTTCAGGATGCCTCTCTCTGTGTAGTCCAGTATAGATGAGGGAGAGACCAGTGATTTCATTTCCTCCGTATTTCTTGCTCTTTCAGAGACCACACAGGGGATTATTAAATGGCTTTTCTTTATTGTTTGTTAAGTTTGATTCTTTCCACGAATTGTGGGTTGTTCCCATGGGAACCTCTGGATGTGTTATAAGAGCAAAACAGATCACAGATGGTCATTCACCTCTTTCCTGACAGCAAAATACTTAATTCATTCTTCCTGTAGAAACAATATTTTAGGACGATTAAATCCAAGGTCTATGAAGTAAGTCTGTTTTGTTTTATAAGCATTCTGTCACCATCCAAAGGAAAAACAACTGTGGAAATGTTTCTACTCAAAAGAAAATAATAAAATCTGAAGTTATTTGCACACAAACTCAAAACGATTATACCAGAATATCATATCTCTTGGGTCATAAACAATTTGGGCTAGTCTGCCTACCAGAGCTTTGAATGGATCAGAATTAAAATTTAAAAAGGGAAAATGATCACGACTACAGTATTCAGACAACACATGTGATCACTTAATAAGACTATAGAATGTAATCTTCAGTTATACCACAACATGAAATATTAATTCAGTCTTGATTTATATAGGGTAAGGTATAGTGGGAAAGAGGCTGTAAAAAGTGCAAGTGTGTGTATTTTGTTTGACGACGCCATCTTTCTTAAGATCTTTAAATGAAAATGAAAGCTTAGCTTTCCCATGTTTCTAACATGTGCTGCATTGCTGTTGAATCTATTCATCTTACCTAGGAGACAGGAAAGTTTTCCAATTGTCCTGTGAGATTCCGATCTCATCCTTTCTCTACACAGCAGTATCAACAGTCCAGAAGACAAGCAAGCAGATTGCTACTTAAATACTCAACTAGCTCTTGCCTCACTAGAATAAAAGAGGCCCCTTCACCATTGTTTACCACCCTGTTTGTGTAAGCACCACTGTTGAATCTCTGTCTCCTTCCCACAAAACTCAGAATGCTATAAATTTCATCTGTTATTACTATGCTGCTGTATTTATGCTTAGTCAGGTTTCAGTCTCCAGTGTTCGTAGGAGACTTCATTTACCAAGGTGCACAACCACCAAATTCAATTCTCAGAAACTGCCTCTCACATAGCTGATTCCCTTTTCTTCCTTGATATTGTTTCTGTCCATCAAGTTACTAGGAAATTCTATTTCCCTGCTACCTCACTCATTGGTCTTCTTTTCTAGGATTATCAAGATAACCCTTAGCTACCTTCACTATTTCATTGCCCCTCACAGCCATCTCTTTTTATTGTGAGAATTTAAATATCACTCTTACACCAATTAACTCCTATGTTTTTTCTATGACCCATTCTACTACTGACTCCAAGCCTTTACAGTTGACTCAATACCTTATTTCACTGTGTACTTACATATGAAATATTCCTAAAACTCAGTGACTGCACACAGAAGCTAAGTTTGTGGGATGCTGTGGGGGTCTGTGGATTACAGATTGACTCAACAGGCAGCTTTTCTTCAAGCTGTAGGACTGGGCATGCTTAGTAGGCCTGACTCCATCTTCCCAGATTTTCCTTGCAGTTGAAGCAAAAGAATATTAGTCAGTCAGAGCAAACTATTCTCACAAAGATTCAATAAACCTAAGTGTCTGAGCTTCAGTCCCTTCTTTCACTCTAAACTCTAATATCCTTTTGGGTAAAGGGTACTGGTGACCTGGATCCTCTTGTTTCCATCTTCCATCATACCTTAGCAACATTGGGATTCTAGGAACATCTGTATGCACAGAATTATATGGGTATGTAGAGTCAAAATGAGGTGTTCATGTTTGTGTAAAGCAAGCACTTTACCCACTGACTCAACTCCCTAGCACTCAAAAAGAATTTTAGTAATTATGGTTTCCCATCTCAGAAAGGAGGCAAAGCAAATCTTGCTTGCCATTATGAGAAGAACAAAAGGCAGTTGCAGTGAAGGGATGCACACCTTCTGGTAATTAAAAAATGACTTGTATATTTAAACAGAAGATTCCCACTTCAGCCATGCTTAAAAGTTGTAGGAGAGATTTCTTCCCTTCCAAGATATATATGTTTGAGAGCTTTTTACTGATAAAAAAAACCTGTTTTAGGCTAACTTGTCCATTAATAAAAGACTAATGAAGGTTTTCTAGAAAATATTAAGAATGCATCTTGGAAATTGATTTCCCCAAAAGAGAAGAGAAAAAAACAAAACAAAACAAAACAAAAAAAAACAATAGCAATGCATGTTCTCTGCCTGAATAGAACTCTCTCCAGTTTCAAATGTCAAAGGAAGCCAAGGGGAAGGAAACTTCCTAGTTGTCTGAGCATGTTATTTTGCTACCATTTAACAACAATGACAGTGATATACTATGTGCTACAGAAAGCTAGAAGAAAGAATTTTAAAAGCTGACAGCATAAAATTTGATAAAGATAGGAGGAGGTAGGTGTTTTACCCTAATTTAGTCACTACTTAATCTGTGTGTGTACCATAACATTGACCTTACCCAAGGTTACCTATCATCCTTGCTTTCATTGATCAGATTAAAAAAGTAGCATAAGATTATTTTATCACAAAAATAGTAAAAATTATCATTTAATATTATAAAGGCTTCTTAAAATACTATTGTCAATATTTTACATTACACTGTAAGATTAAAAGCTCCATCTCTATATTAGAGATAAGGAAACAGAAGTAGCTTTGCTATAAACATTCCCATTAACCACAGAGTTCGGCTCCAGAGAACAGACTTTTAACCTTGTGTTAAATGCTTCTTAAAGTTAGAAGTCAATTTGCAAAGTGCTTGCAATTTGTCATGTATAGCACACAGCATTTATTAGACTACTCGTTTTCAAATGTATAGATATATTCCTATCATCCTAATTAGACATTTTAACTATAGTCTTACATATGTCCACTTATATATATATATATATATTGAAATTTCAGAGACACAGAGAGATATATACAAAAAAGAGCAGAACAGAGAGAGAGACACAGCAAGAGGAGAGATAAGTAAGTGTGTGTGTGAGAGAGAGAGAGAGAGAGAAAAAGAGAGAGAAAGAAACTCTAAATATGCCAAGCCCTGCTCTTTATGGAAATTTGCCTAAACCTCTGAAGGTCAGCATGACAACATTGTGGTCATCCTTCACACTTATTTGGTTAGCATGGGGTCAGGTCTCTTCTTACACTATCAGTATGAGAAATTAAAACACATAAATCAATAAGTAACCTATAAGGCATGTGGTTCCTACAGTTTCACTAACCAGTCAATTCAGTTCAAATCACTATACTTCTAATATTTTAGTTTAAATGCTTAAATAAGCATGGAGAAAAATACACATGCCCCAGACTAGCATCTGTACAGAATGTTGGTTGAAAAACATCAATAAAGACAGAACTTCAAGGCACATTTCCTGAAGCCTGAGGGAAGGCTACCATCCAGCAATAAAAGTCTCTATCTTCAGCATATAACCCTGAAGGTGCTCTTAGAGTACAGCAAAAATGTAAGTGGGAGTAGGGAGGTGGATTAGGTGAAAAACACAAGAATCTCAAGCTGACCATTTATGACCAATGACAGATTTCTCAATGAATCTCTACTGACAAAAATTGCCATTTAACCCCCCTTGATACAAATCCTGTGCTCTGCTTTGAAAACCATTCCATGAAAATACACACTCATTACACCAAAACTGCAAACTATGGGGTTTCCACAATGCAAGTACCTCTAATACTATTTCCCTGCCTGACTGAACTTGAGGTTCACCATAAGGCACATGGAACACTTCTGAAATAATGAAAATCTAATAACTGACCCAAGAGTTTCACTCACTCAAATATTTACCTGGTTTACTCTAAATCAAAAAAATAAATCTCTCATATTACAGTAGAATCAATACAATATATAGGCCCAACACAAAGAAAATCCACAGTAGTTTAGTATTTGAGAATGTGGCAAGAAAATTAACAGGTTCACTGGAGAGACACTACAAATGGTGTGTGTGTGTGTCTCTCTGTGTGTGTGTGGAGAGAGAGAGAGAGAAACAGACAGACAGATATCATAGGAAGAAAATGTAATGTTTCATAGACATTCAACAGTAATTGAGATTAAAAACTCAAAAGCATTGCATTTGTACCTCACAGATTATAACGTTCGTCCTTGACTTTTGCTTGTCTCTGATCCAGATTATTAACACATCATATTACAATATAAATGCCACATATTGGAATTATCCCAAGGCATTTAGTCACATGAAGAAAGAGAGCCATTAACATTTACTGACTCATTGAATTTAATCATCATCAGATAATTATTAAGTCCATTCATCAAACCTCATAAGATTCATATTTTCTAGCTTCACACACCAAGAAAAAGGATGTTTCAAACCAAAGGTTATAAAATTACAATCAATATCATTTCTATTTTCCTGAATAAATTTATAAATTGAATATAACTTTACTCAATAATTATAGCCAAAGAAATAGAATATACTTAAGGTTAAAGGTATCACATTGAAATTAGTCCTATTATGACTTTTCTGAATTTTCTTAAAAGCCAAACTCTCGCCAGCACTCAGTTAATTGGGACTGCACAATAATTCCAATTTGGGGCAGACTTCTTAGAATGGAAAAAAGTAAGCCTGGAGGTAAATCAATATTGTAGAAGCCCCATGGGAACATGATGGGGATCATCTTTACCCTTTGAAAAAGGGTAGAGTTTTGACAATGGTTTATTATATTTTATGATAGTCCCTTATTTTTAGCAGTTTTTCTCCATTATCCAAACCACTTTCAACCAACAAAAATAAATAAATAAATAAAGAATAAAGCTCACTCTAACCTTGCCATACTCCTAGGTTTTATTTGATTATTTACAGGCATCAAAATTGCTTGGCCACAAGTCTTTGCTCTAAAGGATTAATGAGAACTTTGAGACTGAACAGAGCTGGAATGACACATGGGCAGAGCGCCAGGCCAACAAGATGACTAAGTATACCTGAATCTCCCCAACATGTACAGGTCACTGTAACACACTGGTGTGTGGACCGAATTACAAAGAATTATTTCAATTCTTAGCCTATTACCAGGAAACAACAGAATACTACCAGAACTCATTTGACGAAGTTACAAGAGAACACAGATTTCTATTCTGAATTATAATCTGTGCATATTTCTCTTATTATTTTCCAATAAGCAAAGAAATGTCAATATTTAAAAGTACCATTTTAGGGAAGAATATGCAACTAGGTCAAGAGACCCTACCGCTCCCCAACAATCACCATTCTCCTGAGGGAGGAAGAAGGATCTCTCTCTCTCTCTCTCTCTCTCTCTCTCTCTCTCTCTCTCTCTCTC
>LOJH01008287.1:18662-29779 GCA_001685095.1 Ellobius talpinus | reverse complement strand
TTTATTAACCAATGAAAGTAACACATAGACAGATAACCCTCCTCCATCACCAGACTTCTCCTGTTCTGGTTGCTCTGCCTCTACTTCCTGCCTGGCTACCAGCCAATCAGTGTTTTATTAAAACAATACAATATAAGTGACAGGGTACAGAACCATTGTCCCACAGCAATTTCCTCCAATTTCTTTTTCAAAACAAATATTCTGAATCTAATCTCCTTTTTTAGCTTTTTTTACACACCAATACCCATAACAACTTGTAACCAACACTCTAAACAAAGATAATATCTATAATGTTTTGGGATTGTGGGCATAGTTTTCTAGGCTACTTCCTGATGATTGGGGGCACTGATGAACTTATGGGGACCTAAAGAAAATTTAGAATTATGATCAAGTCCTGACTGTAGTATTCTGTGAGGCTTGATCATCTCAGCCAGTAGTCTTGGAATGGTTCTAGATATAAAACTCAGATAATTGGGCCATCCCCTCCTATTGGCGATTCTTCAGGGGGTCTTCCTTGGTCTAAGCAGACTTTTCTTAATGCACAATTAATCCACAGTCCTTCATTTCCTGTGGAAACATATTTCCAAAGTAACATATCTTTTGACTTAAATTTTAGACTCAAAGCATTTTCAAAATGCATATGTTGAATTAATCCAGCAACATTTATAATCAAATGTCTTTTAGGAGATATTGTTCCTTCCTCAGTCATCAAACAATTCAAAGACAACACAATAACATACAGTAACAACTTTCTGTGTATTTTCCATCTTTATGTGGCTTTATTTTAAAGTCTATTTCTTTTATTTTTATTTTTAATTTTTGTGGGTTTTTTGAGACTGGGTTTCTCTGTGTATATTTGACTGCCCTGGTACTCTCTCTCTGTAGACCAGGTTGTCCTTGAACTCACAGAGATCTGCCTGCCTCTGCCTCCCAAGTTTTGGGATTAAAAGTGTGTGCTACTACACCCAACTACTCTCTTTCTTTCTTTTTTATTTTAAGGACTTTATCCTTTTTCNTTTATGTGGCTTTATTTTAAAGTCTATTTCTTTTATTTTTATTTTTAATTTTTGTGGGTTTTTTGAGACTGGGTTTCTCTGTGTATATTTGACTGCCCTGGTACTCTCTCTCTGTAGACCAGGTTGTCCTTGAACTCACAGAGATCTGCCTGCCTCTGCCTCCCAAGTTTTGGGATTAAAAGTGTGTGCTACTACACCCAACTACTCTCTTTCTTTCTTTTTTATTTTAAGGACTTTATCCTTTTTCTTTTCTCTCCCAAGGTTACATATATTTTAAACACATTTTAAACTATTTTGAAGTTTCTTTTTTTCCCTCTGAATCTATCTTTACTGTATGTCTCTCTTTTTCTGACCACATGAATCTTTACTTTGCTAAGCAATATGGTTAGTATTAAAGCCATGGCTTTAACAACTGGATCCACCCCCATTTCTTAGCTTTCTGAGAGTCTAGCTTCATGTTGCTGGTACCGGCTGGAACCATGTTTCTTGCCACAACTCAAGATTCCTGCCACCATCAAGGAGCATGCTGTTAGATATTCATAAACACCATGTAAGTGTTTGCTGGTAGGTTCTCTTAAAACAGTTGCAAGGTTTTACATCTAAAGCTGAGACATAAACCCTATCTTAAATGAAATGTGCTTGCCTTTAACAAACAGAACTCTCCTGAGAAAATGCTGCTACCAAGAAGACATGCTTTACTCTATTCTTTTATGTCCAGAATTACTTGCCACTCCTTCTCAGGTTTTATGTGGATATAGTTGTTATGTGGATATAGTCCATGTTGTTGCCATTTTTGACTGAGATTTTTTTCCTGCCTAGTCTGCTGCTGTTCAGTCCCAATGAAATACAGAGAGGTCTACATTAATTATAAACTGGTTGGCCTCGTAGCTCAGGTTTTCTTGTTAACTAATTCTTATATCCTGAACTAGCCCATCCACTTTAATCTGTGTATTGCCATGTGCCTGTGGTTTATTGGGTAAAATTCTATACCTAGCGTCTGTCTCCAGCATGGCTACATGGCATCTCCCTGATTCTGCCTTCTTTCTCCCAGCATTCAATTTATTTTCCCCACCTAGCTTGACTCTGCCCTCACAGGCCAAGCCAGTTTCTTTATTCATTAACCAATAAAAGCAACACAGACAGAAGGACCTCCCATACCAACAATGCAAGAACCAAATAATTGTATCACTCCAGCAAAATAGACACATTTCTAAAAGCATAAAATGCTGAGACCATCTTAAGAAAATAGACCTAAAATGTAAGTATATGGAATCATATATCAGAAACAGCAATAGAATGAAGGAAAACTTCTTTCAATTTGCATGAACACAACTGATGTTCAAGTGACCTCACAGGTACATTGCTTAAAGAAATGTAGAAATTATTCCAATTCGTCACATGATCTGTCAAATAATTAGAATGAGAGAGGGCACTTTACAATTTATGTTTTGGTGGCACTCTTAACCTAATTCCAACAATAGAAAATGAGAAAATTTTAAACAAAAAGTATAGAACAATGTCTCCTTTCAATATGACTGTAAAATTAAGTATTAAATTTTAGCAAACTGAATATACTAACACTGAAGAACAAATTGATCGTGTATCCATTTAGATTCATGATAGAAGACTGCAAGCTTGGCCCACAATAAAGGAAATCTCTCAAGGGAAACACTAAATGAATGGGAAAGTTTAAAAATATCAAATGATAATAACAAAAAATACTAACAAGATCCTTTGATGTAACTCACAAGCTCTTTTTGTTTAAACAAAGTATCTTTATTAAGTGTTTAATAGAACTAGACTTTTTTAATGCTTTAGGCCATGTAAGCAAATCATCTGACTTACAACTGAATGATTGCTTTCCTGGTGTTCTCAGAAAGAAAACAAGGCTATCCTCTCACATTCTTTGCCACTTTGTGCTTACAACATTTACAATGAGGCATGGACAAAACACAAAGTTATTAAATAGGCATTCACTACAATAAAATCAGTTTGAAAAAGTCCATACATCCATGTGGCACTATGCTAAATCTTGAATGTCATATGAAATATTTGTTTAATCTAAGAATAATGAGGGTACAAAAGATAATAATTAGATTAAATGTAAAAGTCATTCCTTACTATTTGGAAATACTGTTTACTTTCTTTTATTTGTAACTAAATGTTTAAATTTCAAAACAATGAAATAATTCAAATATCAAACTGATATGTCTGTGCTCATAGAAGGTTTGAATTTTATCAACTCAAAAATATATTATAAATATATTATATACCAACTGCAGTTTTCCCTCCCTCCCCTCCCCTCAGTCTCTCCCCTGCCCACCTCCCCTCTCCCCCAGATCCACCCAATTCTGTCTACTCTAAGAAATTAGCAGGCCTCCCAGGGACATCAGCCAAACATGGCAAAATATGCTACAATAAGGCTAGGCACATGCCATCATATTAAGACTGGATGAAGCAACCTAGTAAGAGGAAATGAGTTCCACACACAGACAAAAGAATCAGAGAGAGCTGCTGCTCCCAGTGTTAGGAGTCCCACAAAATCACCAAGCTACTCAGCTATAACATAAATGCAGAGGTTCTAGGTCAGATCCCAACAAGCTCCCTGATCTCTCTGTGTCCCAATGCGTCCTGGTCAGTTGATTCTGTGGAGTTGTGTTCTTGTGGTATTCCTGGCCTTTGGTTTCCTCCAAGCCTTCCTACCCCTCTTCCTCAGGATTCCAAAGCTCTTCCTAGTATTTGGTTGCAGGACTCTGCATCTGTTCTAATCAGTTGCTGGATGAAACATTGTGGTCTCTTTGATGAGGATTCTACTAGGTTCCATTCCGAGAATATTCAACAGGCAGGACACACTGTAACTCAAAGGTTTTGTGGCTGACTTAGTGTCCCAATCTGTACATAAGATTGCCAGTTCAGGCTCCATGTCCCCAATTACTAGGAGTCTTTGCTAAGAACACTGTCATAGATTCCATGGAGCATTGCACTGGGTATTTAAGTATATTTTTTCTTTTGCCATTATTAGAAACATGCAACTTTAAAGAACCTTCCATGGGAAATTTTCAGTTTTATTTTAAATTTCTCAGTGTTAATTTAAATGTGAAATCCCATGTGTAGTCAGAGATAGCTACTGTGATTATTTCTCATTCCATGCTTAGAAGTTTGCACGGATCATTCTGTAGAAAGAGTTAAATTCAGCAGCTTCATAAGGCCCATGATGTTTTTACTAAAACAAAATATGTCTCTGCCTGGAAGTATTCCCTATTCAGCACATGCATTTTTTTTCACTGTGGTAAGTACAAGTCATTTTAGAATGTTTTCTCTCATTTTATAAATACTATTTTTGGGTAGCAATGAGATTGACAGCATGCACCTGTTCACAGGAAAGCCCATAGTGGCACAGTCACTTAGGCTGACTACATATCTTAAGTGATAGCACAAATGAGATTTCTTTACATCCTCTCAGACCCATTGCTAGAAGAAGGCCTATGACTGTGATTTAGTTATTCATACTAGTGCAAGTCATCAGATTTTGCAATATGGCTACAATGTATATTTGTAAGCATAGATAATTTGACCTTAATTAATATTTTTATTATGTAACCCATAATTACTGCTACCTTCTAAACACCATTTAGTCACTATTACATGACAATAATGAAATACTAGAAGTATTCACTCTTTTTTAAAGAAAAGAGACATGTAGTTAATAGATATTGAGCTACAAGAGTATGAGAATAGAATATGTCTTACTTTTAGTAAGAACTCAATGGCTGAACCCTGTGCCTGATGGACAGAGTTTAAGTGAGATAAAGAGACAATGTCCTGAAAAGAGGAAATCAAAGTCTAACAAGCATGCCAATTAGCAAGTGTATAATTGATCTATAGAGTTCAATTACATCCTTT
This sequence comes from Ellobius talpinus, assembly GCA_001685095.1. Taxonomy (NCBI): domain Eukaryota; kingdom Metazoa; phylum Chordata; class Mammalia; order Rodentia; family Cricetidae; genus Ellobius; species Ellobius talpinus. The sequence continues at coordinate 24,860 of LOJH01008287.1, read as the reverse complement.
AATATCTTATCTCACAGGGGCTAGAGAGATGGCTCAGTGGTTAAGAGCATTGACTACTCTTTCAGAGAACCTGGGTTCAATTCTCAGCACCCACCAAAAAAATATCCCATTTCCACTAATTCTTCTGAAGTCCAAGCTATTAATACAAGAATCCTTGAGTGACACATTACATGCATATCATAGCAGTTCATGTATGTTTCTTAAAGAATGAACTTCAAATACCTTAGAGAAATTACCAAATCCTTTGTCTACGTACCAAAATTCATCACATTTATGCTAGCATTTCTGTAATATTCAGGCTTCTCTCAAGGAACAGAATTGAAGGAATGAGCATATTTATTAAAATTATATTCATTAGAATGTCTTATATAGTTCAGGTAGTTCAGTAATCGCCTTTTAACACCAAAGAGGTCAAGAACCCATGAGGCTGGATAATTTGGCAGTTTAATCCAGTATTAATAGACCATAGGATTACTGGTATTCAGTCTAATTTAGAATGTGGAAGAAGTGTGATCTAACAGTGAAGGAAAGAAGCAGCATCAGAAGTACTTTGCAGCAAGAGAAAAGGCAGGCAGGCAAAAATTTCCAATTTTCTTTTTCCATGTCCTTTGATCTGAGTTCCCACCAGATGATGACCCAGATTCAGGGTCAGTCTTCCCTCCTCAAACAGTCTGACCAACAGTATCCTAGAAATGTCAATGATTTAGGATTTAGATGATTCCTTATTTAGTCTACTAGACAACTAAGATTAGATGTCATAACTATGCTGCTTGTGAGCCGTTGCCTAATTTTATTCTACTGTGTATTTTCAGAGAAGTTTTTACATTCTATAATAATGCCAATAAATAGAATCATAACTGTGATGATATATTTACTTACTTATGCTTAATGTACTCTATGACACACAGGAAGTGTTCAATAACTATTGAAAAGTTGAGAGCATCCATGAACACTTGACTTAGCATTTGGTATTACTAGTTTTAAAATAATTTCTCTAACAGATAATTTAACAAAATGATACATACAACACCAATATATGTAGGATACTTTGTTTGTGTTTTGACAAATAAATCTTGCCTGATGATCAGAGTGCAGAGCTAAGCCCCTAGAAGCTAGGCAGTTAGTGACTCACACCTTTAATCCAAGCGTTTGGTAGTCCCACACATTTAATCCAAGCACTAGGGAGGTGGATTCAAGAAAGGATATGTCTGGGTGGAGAGAGGAATATAAGAGACAGGAGCTGAGAGGTAGTCTGAGTATGCAGTCTGAGGATTCCATCAATCTGAGGTCACATTCTGAAGAGGCAGTCTGAGGAGAGGATCCCCACTTTGGATTGAACATTGGTAGAGGTAAAGGATCTCTCTAGTGACTGGCTGTTCTGCTTTTCTGATCCTTCAGGTTTCACCCCCTGAAATCTGACTCCTTCAGGTTTTTATTTTATTGAGAACAATTAGAATTTGTGTTACAAATATATTTAGAGAAATTAGCTAAAGTAAGAAAATAAATAATACCTCCATATTCCCACACTTTCTGATTTCCATAACTAGTTCTACTTCCAGCTCTTTCTAGCCCGCTATGCATTTGTTGCCATAATTTGACTTGGTTATCATGTATAGCAGGTTTCACTGAATAAAAGTGAAAACATGGCTCTAAAGGTGCCAGGGGTAGTTAAATGAGGTATAATGTGATATTGGCCCAAGGGCTATGGCTAAAAATTAGTGATTGGCCAGTTAGCTGATTTGAAAGGAGAGTACAATAGAAATTTGAAACAATTCACTGATAATCACCCAGGAGGGATTTGGGAAGTATGCTTTTATAGATAACATTCACAAAAATATTTAAAATTAATGCTTGAAAACCTTCATCCAAATTTGTTTTAATCCATATAATAGTACATCTTTCTCTTTTAGACTTTGCATTAGGATTTCAATGCCATTTAAAGTATTGAAATAGAATGGAAATTCATATGGTTCCTTTCATAAGAATAATTTCACAACATTAACCTGGCCAAAAAATGACTGCATTCAGCCAATGAATACACTCTTGAAATAATGATTCAGTAAAATCATTGCCTAAGAAGCTATGCTCCATTAAAAGTCTTTTCCTATTATCCCTACAGCAATTTTAATTTTAAATTAATGGAGATATTAACAATAAAATAGTTTAACCTTCTGCAAAACAACAGCATCTACAAAAATATTAGCACACTATTTTGTTAGGTTTTAATAACGAAAGAAGTTGAAATTAAAATTGTTGCAGTAGAAAGCATAATAAGAAACTCTGCCAAAAAATTAACAAGTTCTGTCCATATATCAAAGACTTAGTAGAGAAATGTTACTTTTAAATCTCTTGAGTCAACTCACGTGAATTTATTCTATTAACATTACATTTTGGAAGTGACAATTCAGTTTTAATAAGTATAGTTCTTATGGTTTGCATAATACATTCCATAAATTATGCACATTTCCCTCTGAGTCCCTGAATTGTAGGAGTTTAATTTCAACACCATCATCAGTAATTTAACAACCTTATTACTCAGTACATAAGAGAATAATGCTTTGTTATTTTCCATTTTTGTTAGTTTTTCTAAATAATAATGGATACTAGATCAACCTATTATCATTCCTTCCTCTTATATGTGTGTCATACAGATAATAATTATTTTTTGAATATACATATAGATATCTATTACTATTTTACATAAATTATGTAAATAACAAACCTAAACATCCATTGTTTATAACAATCTGTGCTTCATTGATGGCCAAATAATGTTGACTTTGGCAAATACTACTTAATTTCAACCTCAAACTTATGAATATGTTATATTACATTGAAACCTACATTTTAGAAAGAAATTAAAATTGAGGACCTTTAAGACCCCGAGATTTTACTGGATCATCTTGGACTCTCTGTATTCACATAGACCCTTAAAATGAAATGTGTGACCTAAGGAATGCTGACAATCATTAGAAAATAGTATCACTCAGATAATGTACAAGGAATTTAAATGTTGTGAGATCCAAAAATGATTGCTAAATCATGGAGCTATAATGAAACAAAACTTTATGATTATAAATATCTCTGTGGCTAATGATGTAAATAGGAGCAATGGAATACAAATATAGATGACCTATACTGAGAGAATAATATATCTGCTAGTCACTGAACATTTACTGTGAGTCATGTGCATTAAGCATATTATCTCATTTAATAGTGTTATTACCTTAATTTGTAGAGCTGAGAAATTGAAATGAATGGAGGCTGCACAACTGTCCAAATTTAGCAAGCTAAGTGAAGCTCCTTGATTATTCAAACAGGTTGGCTAATTTAAAGCCAATTTTCATGCAGTATGTTACTCTGTTTCTGTGGATCTCTATAGGAACTACATAAGGAAAGCAAACCCCATTAATTTTGACTTTATAAAGTCTACTTATTTTTTTCATATATAGCCTGTAATTATATATAGATGTACAAAAGTTTTACTCTGTAGGTTTTCTGCTAAAAAATACTTATTTTCTGGAAACAAGTCTAGAAACCATATTATACTATACGACATTTTCTCATATGATATTTAAACTTTAAACACAATTTTAGAAATTATATGTACTGTTATTTTTTATGCTCAAAACATTTTACAGAACATATATAAACCCTAAATAACATAATTCAAATTATACTAATTAAAAACTAATATCCCTTCTTCCCCTAATATAGCATCTACAGATCACTACTGTAATCTATACTTCTATTACTTTTGCTATATAATATTCTACATCTCATAATTAGAAACACATATTTATACTTAATTTTCTCATTTTGTTTATTTTATTACACTATTTCTTCTTCATTGTCTTTTTTATTATATTACTGGATAATGACCACATTAAAACTTTTGTTATATATAGAGATATATGTTTCTTTTGTTCCTTTATAAAATTAAACTGTGTGTCTATAGATTTCTATGCATTCATTATGTAGATTTTAAATTTAGATTTTATTAACATTGTCACTAATGTTATAGTTAATGTGGATAAGAGAGTAATATATCTTTAAGATTGTGATTTCAGTTTAGCTGTGGATATATATTCAGAAGTAGAAATGCTTGTTTTAGGTTTTAATATATTTGAAGAATATCTGTGCTATTTATCTATAGTTAACATAATTTTATATTTTTCTGGACAATTTTCATTGGTTCCAAACTTTTTATGTTCTTGGCAACATTTATTATTTCTCTCCTTTTATTTAATAGTTATTTTATGAGATATGAAGTCATACTTTATTGTGATGTTTGTTACTATCTTCCTGGTGGTTAGTAATAATGGATGTTTTTTGTATTCTCATGGCTATATATCTGTCTGTGTAAATTGTTTGGCTATTTCCTATAAGCGGGAGTGGGTGGGGGTGCTATCTTACTCAGCAAAAAGAATTTTAAGAAGTTGTTTTTAATGGATCTCCTAGATACCTTGCAGAATGGGAAAAGTCCAGGTAGGACACAGTCATCGCATAAGATATGCTGGGGTATAGGCAACACAGAAATTGTGGGAGTGGTCAATAAATGATAGGTTCAGCTTGAGACCCATGTCAGTACAGGAAGCATAGACAGTCAGGACACAGAGGCCAGGTGTCCCAGAGACTGGCAATGAAAAAAAAAATTCAATGAAATACAAAAGATAAAGTAGCTTAGAAATAAATCAGAGAAACATTACCCTTAACAATAGCCATAAGTAACATAAAATATCTTGGGGTAACACAAACCAAACTAGTAAAAGACCTGTTTGACAAGAACTTTAAGTCTTTGAAGAAAGAAAATGAAGAAGATACCAGAAAATGGAAATCTTACATGCTCTTGGATAGGTAGGATCAACATAATAAAAATGGCAATCCTACTAAAAGCAATCTATATATTCAATGCAATCTCTACCAAAATCCCAACACAATTCTTCACAGACCATGAAAGAAAAATACTCAGCTTCATATGGAAAAACAAAAAACTCAGGATAGCCAAAACAATCCTGTACAAGAAAAAGGAACTTCTGGAGGCATCACCATTCCTGACATCAAGCTCAATTATAGAACTACAGTAATAAAAGCAGTCTGGTATTGGCATAAAAACAGAGAGGTTGTCCAATGGAATTGAATCAAAGACCCAGATATTAATCCACATGCCTATGAACACCTGATTTTTGACAAAGAAGCTAAAATGTAATATGGTAAAAAGAAAGCATCTTCAACAAATGGTGCTGGTATAACTGGATATCAACATGTAGAAAAATACAAATAGATCCGTATCTATCCCCATGCACAAAACTCAAGTCCAAATGGGTTAAAAACATCAATATAAATCTGAGCACATCGAACCTGGTAGAAGAGAAAGTGAAAAATAGCCTCCAATGTATGGGCTTAGGCTATTACTTCCTAAATATAACACCAGTAGCACAGACACTGAGAGCAACAATAAGTAAATGGGACGTCCTGAAAAAGAAGTTTCTGTGAAGCAAAGGACAAAGTCAATAAGACAAAAAGGCAGCCTATGAATAGGAAAAGATCTTCACTAACCCCACATCAGATAGGGGACTGATCTCAAAAATACATAAAGAAATCAAAAAATTAGACATTAAAATTCCAAATAATCCAATTAAAAATGGGGTACAGGTTTAAACAGAGAATTCTGAGCAGAAGACTCTTAAATGGCTGAAAGACACTTAATGAAATGCTTAACATCCTTAGCAATCAGGGAAATACAACTCAAAATGACTCTAAGATAACATATTTCACCTGTCAGAATGGCTAAGATTAAAAACATCAATGATAGCTTAAACTGGAGAGGGTATGGAGTAAGAGGAACTCCTCCTTTGCTGGTGGGAATGCAAACTTGTACAACCACCTGGGAAATCAGTATGGTGGTTTCTCAGAAACTGGGAATCAACCTACCTCAGGACCCAGCAATACCACCTTGGGCATATACCCAAAGGATGATAAATAAAACTACAAGGACATTTGTTCACCTTTGTTTATAGCAGCATTGTTTGTCATAATCAGAATTTAAAAACAACCTAGATATTCCTCGGCCAAAGAATGGATATAGAAAATGTGGTACATTTACACAATGGAGTACTACTCAGTGGTAAAAAGCAAGCTCATTGCCAGGCAGTGGTGGTGCATGCCTTTAATACCAGCACTTGGGAGGCAGAGGCA
>LOJH01008287.1:5408-18656 GCA_001685095.1 Ellobius talpinus | reverse complement strand
CTACAAGAGCTAGTTCCAGGACAGACTCCAAAGCTACAGAGAAACCCTGTCTAAAAAAACAAAAAGAAAAAACAAAACAAAACAAAACAAAAACAATGACATCTTGAAATTCGAATGTAAATGAATTGAACTAGAAGAAAAACCATCCTGACTTAACCCAGACCCAGAAAGATGAGCATAGTATGTACTTAACGCCCTCATAAGTACATACTATTTGTATAGAAAAGGATAACGAGCCTATAGTCCATGACCCCAGAGAAGTTAAGTAAAAAGGAGAACCCTAAGAATAGTATATATTTATAATAGTATATCTATTTACCCTTTCCATGGATATATATATATATATATATATATATATATATGACCTTCTGACAAAATTGGGAGCATAGGGTGAGGACAGAAGGGAAGAGGGAGGGGAGAAGGGGAGGGGAGGTTAACTTAAGGGACTTAAAGGATTAGGTTAGTCAAGATGGGGGAAGGACAGAAATGGAGAGCAAGGAAATAGATATTTTGATTGAGGGAGCCATTATGGGACATGCAAGAAACTTAGTACTAGAGAAATTCCAAGGAATCCACAAGGATGACTCCAGCTAAGACCATAAGCATTAGTGGAGAGGGTGCCTAAACTGTCCTTGTCCTGAAGTCAGATTGATCCGCCAGAGGCAGAGATTCACAGGGGAGCACTGGGCTAAAATCCCAAAGTCCAGTCAAAGTGTGGAAGGAGTGAGATTATGAGCAAAGAGGTCAAGACCATGATGGGTACAACCACTGAAATAGTTTTCCTGAGCTAATGGGAGCTCACCAACTCTGGCTGGACAGGGAAGGAACCAGCATACATCCAAACTAGGCCATTTGAATGTGCATGACGGTTTTATATGACAGGAGCAGACTGCGGGGCCACAGGCAGTGAGACCAAGATTTATCCCTACTTTTTGTACTGGCTTTTTGGAACTCATTCTCTTTGGAGGGATACCTTACTCAGCCTAGATACAATAGGGAGGGCTTTGGTATTTCTTCAAAGCAATGTGCCTTACCCTCTCTGAGGAGTAGTACATGGGAGGTATGGGGATGGAAGTTGGAGGGAACGGGAGGAGGGGAGGGATTGGGAACTAGGAATGGTATGTAAAAAGAAAAAAGATAGTTTTTTGTTTTCTTTTTAAAGAATATAAAAAATTAAAAAATCACATTGATAGATTTAAAAAACTCAATGAAATCATTCCTGCTGGGTGAGGATTGCACATAGCTTTAATTCCCACATTTGGGAGGCAAAGGCAGATGGATCTCTGTGAGTTAGAGGCCAGCCTGCACTACAAGAGGTAGTTCCAGAACAGGCTCCAAAGCTACAGAGAAACCCTGTCTTGAACTGCCCCCTCCCCCAAAATAAAGAAAGAAAAGGAAAAGGAATGATTCCTAATGGTATTCTGCGGTGCTCATTGGTTCGTGCATAGCCCAACTGTCATCAGAGATGTTCCATCCAGCAACTGATGTAAGCTGATCCAGGGACCCACAGTCAAACATTAGGCAGACCTCTGGGAATCCTACAGAAGAGGAAGGATTGTATGAGCCAGAGAGGACATGGATGCAACAAGAAAACTTACAGAATCAAATAACTTGGGCTCATAACTAGGGGTTCAGAGGGACTGAACCAAAAACCAGGGAACCTGCATGGGACTGACCTAGGCTCTCTTAATATATGTTAGAATTGTGTACCTTGGTCTTCTTTTTGGACTCCTAACAAGGGGAACAGGATCTGTCTCTGACTCTTTTTACCAAGTTTTGGGACCCTTTTCCTCATACTGAATGAACTTGTCCAGATTTCAGTTTGAAAGTAAATAAATTTACTTTAAAAAATAGTTTTTTTTTTAAAAAAATCTTGGTTTTGCATAGATCTTTGCTCAGTTTTATGGTTTAAAAATATTTCCGTCTATATTATAGGAATGCTTTTCACTCTTGATTTAAAAGAAAAAACAAATCATTGAAAGCAAGTTTATTATTCACAAATAGGATGCAATCACTATAAGAAACCTGAATTCTATGACACATCAGATACAGAAATAGAAAGATGCTGGAAATATATGAGACATCATCATCACTTAGCATTGTGGATCATGAAAGCATTCCACACTTGCATTTATCCTTGCTGCCCAATTGGTTGTGTAAAAAACAATTGTTACACAGCATCCTTTTCTAGGGAGGAAAAGTAGGGGGCCTAAGGTATTCAAGAACAGTTCAATATCTCTGGGTACAATCTACAGAACTTTATATTCTGCAGAGCTACAAGGAGGGAGAAAGTCTCAGTTTGAGTCCAGATTATCATGAAACTTGTCCTCCTTCATTTCTAGATAAACATGAAATGCACTTGTTAATACAGATGTCTTACAGTCATTCAGGCTTTAGTTCTAATCCTTTAACTTATATTTTAATTTATTTGAGTCACTGGTTGGCTGTTGCAATTTAGTTAAGAGTGTTAAACTTTCTAATATTATGAAAAAATTAAAACCTTTTCCTTGATTTTTGTCCATTCACTATTTCTATTATTTCGAACATCATCATCATAATTCCTATCCTTGTGCTGATTTGGGCCTTGATTTGCTTTTCTTTTTCTAGTTCTTTAATTCTTAGCATTCAGTTCTACTGCTTTGTTATTTTATACAAGTATTTTTATACAGAGTAACTGGGGGGTATTGGAATCTCATGATATTATAGTAGTTTTATTTATTATCTTTTTCAGATATTATTGGTTTACCATTTAAATTATGGCATTCCAAAGTTTCATGCATATAGATTTATAGTTGTTATTTATTCCTGGTGAATTGACACTTTCATCGTTATATAATACTTTATATCTATCTTATATAAATGTATTTATCCTTAATGTTTGTTGCAATTTATATATAATGTCTTTCTATGAAGTGGAAAAATATTTTCATTCATGATTCCTGGGGTGTAAATCATTCATATTAAGGAAGATATGATAGAACATAGATATTCCCATTTCAGTGACCAAAAAGCAAGGAAACAATGCCCATAATAGAAGTATTCCTCTAGTTTCCACTTTTATTATCTTGAGCCTTTGGGTATTAGGTATTTCTCAATTGTATCAAACTGACAATAATATTTAACCAATTATAATTCCATTATTTATTTACTTGATAGCCACAATCTCTTTCATGGCAGATATTAGTGTATTGCCCTGATTGATTCATGAATGATGGAGAAAAATATCAGTTGTGTTCCTCATTGTCTTCTTAGATCTAAAGTCTGCAAATCTTTCCAAGTCCCTCTTTATGCCTCTCTAAATATAACTATCCTCCTTTGAGCGCACCAGAAAAGCTATGGTTCATTCCAGACAGTTGAATGTAGACTCCACCCACTGACTCAAGGCCCAACTCCATTGGTGGTCTCAGAGCAACAATACAAGTCTCTTACAATACAATTGGGTGCAAGATGACTCCTCTTTTGACTACTTCTGTTTGTTACCTGAAGTTTTCTTTCCCATATGTTCAATGTTAGCATGTAAAATATTTTAAAATCTCTAATCCCTCTTTGGACTCATTCTTACTGGATCATTCCTGCAGGAAATCTTTCCTTGCAAAATACTGATGATACTCTATGCTTACTATTGAAATTTGGGTGAAATCCTTTTTGACATAGGAACTTTTATATATTTTAATCCACCCAAATTAGCACTTTGTGAATAATACAGAAATCTGATTTTATCTCAAGTGACAGTCAGATCACCAATGACCACAACTGAATCTTAATGAATGGAAATGGTTTTCTAACTAGATTTATTAGAAAGGGGACCCTGCAAATGTCACTACAAGCAAAGTTTTCAAATATATTTGTTCCTGTATAACCTCAGATTTCTGGTGGTCAGAGCTAGAAGAGGTACAAATTTTCCTTCTATGTTTCTTTCCTGTTGTCTTAGTCTAAAATACTTGACTTTTAATTAACAAGAATCTCTTTAGCTGCTGCTATCTACTTCCTTGAACAAAGCTTTGAAAATTTTCTGGCAAAACTTCAAGTTTTTAAAATCTGTATTATCGGCTGTTCACTGCCAACGTGTATAAGCCTTGTTCAAAGAGATCATCAATAATCATGCTATATTGGGACTACTGAAATATCTTAATATTTATCTTAATATTTCCTCCACAAAATTTACTTGTTCACCAACTTTAAGTGAAGCCTTACACAAACTCTTGTGGTATGAATAAAAAGTGAAAAATGTTGAAAATGACACAATAAAAACTGCTTCTAGGCTTGTTCCCAATAGGGTTTGCATTCCTTTCTGAAACTTCTTGGAAAACATTCTTTATTTTTCACATCTGTTTTGGCATTCACTTTCTGAGTTTCCAAGAAAAGTTTCTATTATATTCTTCTTAAAGATAACTAGTCTCTAGCATATGTCCACCTTCTGTCCACACAACATTTCTGAATGCTTCTGAAACACATTATCAGGAAATAGCATGGTAACAGTTTTCTAGAACCAGTTTCCGATCATTCTCAGAATCATCATACATGAAACATATTAGAAAGAAAAGGTAAAAGCAGGGCAGATTCACTTTGGCTTATAATACAGTTTCAGTTTCTAAGAATTTAGCATTTTTGGCATGGAAGTTGTGGCAAGGCAACATGGTTCATTCAACCAAAGTCTGGAAACAGATGTAAAGTCTACTAGTATATAGCATATTTTTATATTCTTTTTCTTTCAGACTATAATATACCCTTAGTGATGAAGTGATTATCTTGCCCACATATACTTTGGTCTAATTTTTCTATGTGTTCAGACTCCAGGTATGGTTTTGGGGAAGTTAACACATTTATATTAAAATTAATAAATATGGAATGACTTATTGTTGTTTTATTAATTTTCATCTTTTTTTAGTTAATTTGTCATATTTTATTTCCCCATGACTTCTTTCTGTTTCTTTGTTTTGTTATGATATACTGGGACTGTTATTTTCTCTTTTATTTTTTTGGTAATTCCTTTGTGGTTGCTGTGGGGCCACACAAAATATCCTACATTTTTCTTTTCTATTTTAAGCTTCTAAATTTGCTTTACTCATATAAAAAAACTCTAAAAATTTGAGTGTTGTTTTGTCTCCATAATTTATGTGGTTTACTTCAAATTTATATCTGTATATATATTAAGTAGCCATTAATGGAAAATCTTTATTGTATTATTTTAATAATTTTATTAATTTAATTATTATTTTAAATTATCTATAATTAACTATTGAAATATTGTATTCTTCTGCAGTTTCTCACACATTTACTATTACAGGGAGTTATATACTCTAGTATGGCTTCATATAACATTTAGTATTGGTTTTGTTTTAACTTGAATAATTTGACATAATACTTATATGTTGTTTCACATTAAATTTCTACTTTTCTGGCAAAATCTTTCTTTCATTTATGAAAGATTTCATGCAGTATTATTGGTTGATGAATTTTTTCTACAACACTTTGAATATAATATGTTCTAGGCTTTGTACATTTAACAAATTTTCTCCTGACAAGGCTCATCCAACTGCATGCTTACAACTTGACTAGGAGTGAAAGGAGATTAAATAAGACAGCCTAAGGAATTCTGAACTCTGGAGAAACAGTTTTCTCCAGGGTAAAGATCATTACTTGACAAGATATACCTATAGATGTAAGTACTATTATACAGACTGAGCAGGTTGCACTTATATATTTAAGATTATGTATGTATAACCATACACACATACAGTGCAACAATTAAAGATAAAGATGCTATGAATGTGAAAGACAGCATATAGCAAGGGGGTGGAGAATTGCAATTGAAGGGCTGGAGTAAAGATAGGGAAGAGATTATATAATTATAACCTTAATATTAAAACAAAGAAAAACAAGCCAAAATTAAGATAGATGCAAGTAGCATAAAGCTAGATCATGTGTACCATCCATTTGGGTAGACACACACCAATAACTGGGATAATCAGTATGGTTATTGTATAGAACATGGAAGAGGAGGAAGGTTAATCTCAGTAGGGATCTCCATAAGAGGAAGGGTTGAGGGGTGCATGATCCTTCAGTCATCTAGGTAAAGGCAAACAATTTCTGCACTTTTGCACACATTATTTTTAGCTATCCATACTCATAACTGGCTAAGGCCTTGTCATTCCCCTGTGCCTGACTCAGGGAATGTCTTAATCAATCCCATTAGTCTGAAGCATTGGAATCATCAACATGGCTGTATTCTTGTTACAAATGCTTGATCAAACAGGGGTATACCTAATCCCCAAATTCTGTTTTTTCATAATTGTTTCACTGAATTTTTTATTACAGTTAAATTATGATCTTTCTCATTCTGAATTTCTTTTTACTCAGCCAATTTATAACATAATAGATTTCTTGCACTTTAATATTGAATTTGGGGAAATTTTAGCCATTCTTTAAGTAAGAATTCTTTTTTGAAATTTCCTTTTGAAATACACATAAGGGGTCTATATCTGCATGATGGCATTTCAGATATCCCTGAAAATTTTTGAAGCTTATTTTCCTTTTTTATTTGAACATTTCAATTTTAACTGAATTTTAAAGTTCAATTCTTATATTATTATACTACAATATTTATGGGATTTTTGTAAGTTAATTTTATTTTTGCAATTGTTAATTTGTGCTCCTGACCTAGTTGAGAATTTTTACAACATTTCTACTGAATTCAGACAAGTAAATTATATATTAACAATTCGTTAAGGACAGATTAAGATGGTTTGTTTTCTTGCTGTGTTTGGCATGGTATTCTTTTTACTAATTTTTCTATATTTGTTTTTTCATGTTTTCTCCCATTAAAGATCAGCTATCTAGTTGAACATGGTAGTACTTGTCTGTCATAGTCATTCTCAGGACACTGATACAGGAAGATTGTTGTTGATTCCAAGGTAGTCTAGAATGTACAGTGATCCCATTCATTCAGAACTGTATAGAGGGGTCCTATCTCAGAAAAAGAACAACAACAAGTAAGAGAAAATAAAATGAAATAACAGAAGAATATTTAGATTCATTTAATATGGGGAAAGACTCTTCCTACTTATCTCTGTGTGGCAAAGGTATGTAATGTCCCCCCAGAATTACTATACCACTGAATTTTTAGCTTTAGATAGTTGTCTCCAGAAAAGTCAGATTGTTCAAAACTCTGCCCAACTCTTTCCTTCCCTGTGGGAAAGTGGCATAAAAGGATATCTGTCTGTTTTTTTCTCTGTACTGAGATAGGCAGGCTTGTGGATATTGATAATTCAAACTCATTGCCTGCATTTTGTGTAGGGTTGAGACTTTGTGGTCTTTTTCTTGTGCATTTTGGCATGACTATTGTCCTTGTTTAGTCCACTTTTAAGCAGTCCTGTTGGTGAAATCTCATGGCAGTAGCTTCTAACATTACTAGGACACACATTCTCACAGAAAACTCCCTGGTGGTGTAGCTCTTACAGTCTTTCTGTTCCCTCTTCCAGAATACATGCAAACAGCATTATGACTGAGCATATTATATTTAGAAACAAAAATGTATATACATATGTGCATGCAAAAACAATTACTGAAAAAAGAGGCAATGGTTTTGAAGGAGAACAGGGACAGGTATATGGGAGTATTGAGAGGGATGAAAGTTGTAGTTGAAGACAGCCCATTTATTTCTTGGCCACTCAGACCCAAATAATCACACAGAAACTGTGATTACAACAGTTTGGCCTATAGCTTATGCATATTTTTAGCTAACTCTTACATCTTAAATTAACCCATTTCTATTACTTTGTATTTTACCATGAGGCTCATGGGTTTCTGGTAAGGTTTTGGGTGTCTGTCTCATTTCACAGCAACATGGCATTTCCTTGACTCTGCCTACTCTCTCCTCATCTATCTGCTGGGAATTCCAACCTTACATTATTCAGCCCTTCTATAGGCCAAAGCATCTTTATTCATTGAACAATGGTAACAAAACATATTCACAGCATACAGAGTGGAATCCCGCATCACCTCCCCTTTTCTGTCTAAATAAAAAGGAATATTTTAACTTTAACATAGTAATATTATATATAATAAAAAAGGTATCAAGCAAGAATTACAGCTAATATATATATATATATATATAATTTATTACCATAACTAAATAAAACAAGTATAACTATCTATTCTGTAACTCTATAAAAGACCCCAGAAAGATATAACTGTTGTGGGACAATGGTCTTGTACCCTGTCACTTGTATTGTTTTAATAAAATGTTGATTGGCCAGTAGCTAGGCAGGAAGTATAGGCAGGAAACCAGAACAGGAGATTTCTGGGAACAGGAAATGTAGTCTGGAGTTGTCACCCAGATGAAGAGGAAGCAAGATGAGAATGCCTTGCTGATAAAAGGTACCAAGCCATGTGGCTGAAACAGACAAGAATTATGGGTAATGTAGGATATGTTAATAAGAAGTCTGAGCTAATAGGCCAACCAGTTTGGGATTAAGGTAGACATCTGTGTTCTTCTTTGGGACTGAATGTCTGTAGGACCAGATGGGACAGAAACCTCCATCAACAAAATTACCTATGTAAACAGAAAGTGCATTATCAGCAACTTCCAAAACTCTAGAATTGACAGAGACATCTTGCTGCATGGAAAGTCCCCGAAAGTTATTCTGTATTGTTGCAGCATCAATCTTCAGCCTACTGGCCCACAGTATATGTCAAACTATTTGATGAAGCATAAAATATTAAAGACAATTTTACCTATATTGGCAATTTGTCAGTTACTTTTATGTGTGTGTCCTGCAGAATGTCTGGCAGATACTTTCATGAAGCAGGGACCCTGAAGGACTGTTTCACCTTCTTTAGGTAACTTTATCAGTCATTGTGTGTGTATGTGTGTATGTATGTGTGTGTCCTGCCTGCCTACTTTACACAGCATACCATCAACAGTTCAGGCAAGAGCAGTTTTTTGCCCAAATGACTATCGTTGTTACATTAAAGGCAAATTTTACAAGAAATTTTACCAATGCCAATTAACCTCTCTGAGGTAACTGGTGCTGCCAGAAGCAGATATGTCTCATTATCGAGAAAAGTCTAAGTTTTTAAAACATGTTAAATGCCATATTTTGTATGTCTTTGAAATATTTGAAGAATACCTATCTATTTGAAATATATCTCTGTATATTTAGAAAACCTAACTAACATGACTACAGGTTTGGCTATTATAAATCACTGTTAATATGCATTTATTAACTATACATTACATTCTTAAATGAGTTGCACAAGCACAATACCTTAAAATAGAGTAGAAATGCACATGACAAATTGACCTTACATTTGTATCAATAGACCAAGATCTATACCAATGCAAAGTATGTATCTCTATATCATATCCCCTTTTAAATGAAAATGAAAATTTATAAACAATATTTGGAAATTTGGGTGTAGTTCTCTCCAAAGTGTATTTTGCTTCTTGTTGGTCATAGTATTTGGGGGGGATTTGTAGAGACCTTTTGGGGGGTCTTTCTCCATCAAACCACATTAGCATGGAAGGAATCCACAGGTTTTCATCTTCTGTGGAAACAAAAGCAGAATCTCTTTTTTGAAGCAGCATATCCTTAGACTCAAATTTTAAGTAAAGATACCTTTAAAATATATATGGTGGTTTAGCTTAGCAGTCTGTAAAGTGAAATGTCTCTCTGTACTTAGCTTATTCACAGTCAAAAAAATTGAAAAAAATGAAATAATATATACAATCCAGACTCTGTGCATTTTTCATCTTTATGTGGCTTATTTTCTTTACTCCTTTAATCTATGACTATCTGTAGTCTATCTCTTTAAAGACTTTGTTTTATTTTTTAAAAAACTATTTATTTTATAACTCTCTATACTCTTTTTCCTCCCTCTCCCAAGCCTACATACAGTTTTTAAACACACTGTTTCTTATTCAGAGGTCTTTTATGTCTGATTTTATCCTATTGCAAATATGAAATCCTTTTTTGACAAGGAGAATGTGAAAATGGTAGGTAGTGTGGCCTCAGTCACTTCGGATGATTGTTCTGCCTCTTATTTAGACAAAACTCTCTTATTTAGAAAGAAGATGGAGGTTCTGTGGGAACTCCTTCAGCCAATTGCCTTTAATATAACAGCCCATTTGGGCAAGTGCAGATGTTAAAGCCTATGTGGCCTCTCTCTTACCTTCTGGATTCAGTTCCTATTCCCTGTTCATGCAGGGGACTGTTGAGCTGTGAGTTTACCACTAAATAAAGAAAGAACACTTTATTATATCCCATTCTGAGCTGGTGTAGATTATTTTATCATGATCCATTATAGAAAGGGAAGGGGGAAATTTCATCAAAGAAGAAATACAATGAATAAGGAATATATCAAAATGTGTCAAAAATACATACCAATTAGGAGAGTGAAAAAAAATTCTGAGATTTTCTTTTATTTCATTTCCTTTTATTCCATTAAGAATAGCTAAGATAGAAAAAATCTACAAAATATCAGATTCTGATACTATGATCCACATATATGCTGTTTGTATTTCTGGGTCTGGTTATGTCACTCAATACAATTTTTATAGTTACCTCAATTTTAAGCCTTTCATTCTAAGGTATCATTTATCTTTCATAGAAGGAAATATATACTATCTAACCTAATATTATTTCTTTGGTCATGTTTCTGCCTAGAAATGTCTATTTATAATATTTATATTTTTTGTCTATGAGTGTCTGTTTCCTCCTATTTATAACTAATTTGATATATTTTATTCCATTGGCTTCAAACAGAGCTCAAGTAAAATGATAGTTTACCTTCATTCACCAATTTATTTCACTACCTTATGAAATCTGTATATGTCTTTTACAAATATGGCTCTGGTTCAACATAAATAAAAGTACATGTTCTGTGGAAATTATTTGTTTATTAAAATATGTATCAGCTCAGTAGATTAAGTATTTAAACTTTGTAGAACACTGAAAATTGTAAAAAATATGTATTTTAAAATATTTTAAGAATATTGATTTTGCTGTTAAATCACAAAACTATCTATCCACTTGTATTTCAAAGTGATTCTTGGTTTGTATCTTTAACAAAGTGTAAAACTTTCAGTATGAAATTTCCTTGATGATGGATGTCTATATTAGACTTTCTTAAACCAATTTTCTTTACACAAATTGACAGTATTTAAATTCATTATGTATTAGTGTTTTATTGTAATATATCTATCTTTTATTAGACCAAAGTTTAAAATATCAATGCTTCTACTCTTCTCACATTTCAAATTTTCTACATCGTGCTGTAGAATGCACACACAGACTGCTTCTTGGTTTTATGCTAATCAAAGCTGTCACTATTTGCTTCCTTTTTCATCCATAATTGCCTATATTTATAGAAAGCTGAAGAAAACAGATTTTTAAACTAATTTTCATAGAATATTCTAATCCATCTTCAAAACATTAATATATGAAAGGAGACTCATTCTTAAGGGTGAGAAGTTTAAACAACCTGGTGAGTTCCAAGCCAAATTTGTCTTACATGATTAAATCAATTAAA
The DNA here is from genome assembly GCA_001685095.1 of Ellobius talpinus. Classification (NCBI taxonomy): domain Eukaryota; kingdom Metazoa; phylum Chordata; class Mammalia; order Rodentia; family Cricetidae; genus Ellobius; species Ellobius talpinus. The sequence continues at coordinate 7,124 of LOJH01008287.1, read as the reverse complement.
AATTCAAAAAAGAATATATGTTGAAAATGAACAAAATAATGATGAAGGAATAATAGGTACTTTCTCTTATATGAACTAAAAGGTAAAATAATTTTATTTTGTTGTATGGAGCTATCCAAAACATTGAACAAAATATAGATCTTAATAATAAATACTAAATAGTTGGTGATAACATAAATGTTAATACACAAGTATAATATTCATGTTCTTCTTTTCTTCAGTATTATCCCATTTTTATGTATACCATTACTCTAAGCTAATGATATGCAAAATGTCATTTCAATGTAATCAGTGTTATGATTATTTTTTTCATTTCTTCTATTAATTTATTACATATATATTTATCATATACTTTCCTCTTCTCAATACTCCCAAGATCTTTTCGTGTTGTGATCCACCCAGAATCAGGTTTTTTCTCTTTCTAGTTTGTTCTCAAAGAAAAAACAAATGTGAAAACTGGAACAAAAATGAAATTCAAAATGAACAAACTAACTTAAAAATAAACAAGCAATAAGCCAAAAAAATCACAAAAAAGAGTATACACACATACTCACAAAGAAATGGAATACATTGCAAGTTGGAGAAATACTTCTGGGCATGAGGCCTACCATGGTGAATGATTGGCATGGTTATTTGAAAAAAATCAATTCCAAAGTGATTGTCACTATTAGTAGTTGTGGCCTTGTTAGATGAAGAAAGAAATGTGTCATTGTGGGGGTGGACTGTTGTAATATTTTGTTAGTGCTTTAACAAATAAAGCTTGCCTGAGGATCAGATTGTGGAGGAAGCCACTTCTTAACCATAGAGGCCAAGCCAGGCAGTAGAGACACATACCTTTAATCCCATCACTCACAGGAGGGAGGGGCAGATGGATCTCTGTTAGTTCAAGACTAGCCTTGGTTACACTATGTTGATCCAGTCTCAAAGAGAAGCAGAAACAGGCAGTGATGGCTCACACCTTTAATCCCAGTACTTGGGAGTCACATGTCTTTAATCCTCAAACTAGGGAGGTAGAGACGGGAAATGATATAACTGAACAGAGAGGAATATTAGATAAGAGGAGACAGGAGCCCAAGGATTTATTCAGTTTGAGGATTGAGGTTTCCGTAGAGGTAAGAACTAGTAGTTGGCTGCTCTGCTTCTCTGATCTTAGAGCTTTTACCCACTAATACCGACTCTGGGTCTTTACTCTTAAGGCGAATTAGAATTTGCACTATAGGTTTTTAGGTCTCTTTTCTCAAGTTTCACTCAGAGTGATAGTCAACTTCCTGCTACTGCTGAGTCAAGATATAAGATGCTCAGATCCAGCACTATGTCTGCCTGTGTGTTGTCAATTCTGATGATAATGGACTGAACCTCTGAAACTGTAAACAAGTCCCCTCAGTTAAATCATTTTCCTTTATGAGAGTTTCCATGTTTATGTTGTCTTTTCAGAGCCTTATAAAACCCTTACAGAGACAGAAGTTTTTGGTGTGGGAGAATTGTCTGTAATCTGTCAATCATGTTTGAAATAAATGCTGATTGGCCAGGAAGGAAGTATAGGTGGGAAAACCAGACAGGAAGTAGAAATGATGCATTGAGAACAGAAGAATTCTGGGAAGGAGGAAGTTGATTCCTCCCACTAATGTCCAGACCACGGAAGCAGCAGGATGTGATCTGCCTCACTGAAAAAGTTACTGAGCCACATGGCTAACATAGATCAGAATAATGGGTTAA
>LOJH01008286.1:17414-29779 GCA_001685095.1 Ellobius talpinus | reverse complement strand
GTGTTGAGACCATTCTCTTACAATATCGCAAAAGACACAGTTCAACTCAAAGTGTTTAAATAGGCATGCTTCTTTGTCATATTTCTTACTGCACATTTCAGTATCTGGCAGTGTTCTACCTGAAGAGGTGGCAAATGGATGGAGGAAATGTTAGATCGAAAAATGGGTGAACAAATAGAAGCTACTCCTTCTTGCACCTGTTCAAGTGTTTTGTCTAAGCTAAAAGAAGTAAGTGTAATGCAGAGACATTTCTACTATTAAAGAAACAACTGTGACAGCAGTGCACAGTTATTTAAAACATGTGATGTGACCATGAAAGGGGTTCTAACATGCAAATTTAAAATTAAGAGGCAGTGTTGACAAATACTGTCTAGGGTATTATTCACATACTATTTGTGAGATAGGATCTATATAGTATTTCATGAAGAACAACTCTTCTCATTGAAGCACAGGAAATTTGATCTCATTTACCCCATTAATTATCAAGTTGCTTCATCTAACTCCTAAAAATAAACATCACAACTTCTATATACTTAATCTCTCAACCACCTCTGACATTTTGAGTTACCTGGATGCAGCCAGTTATCCTCAAATAAAATGGTGAATTCTAAGGTCTGACAATTGTTTCTCCAGAGTCTAGAGAGTGGGGAAATATCTCCACTTAATTCTCTCTTCCTCAATCTGAGATTTCACAATCGCATTTTTTTCTCTCATAACTCCATACTATTGCCCAGTGCTTAGCTTTTCCAGAACTTGCCTGATATGGGAGAGAATTGAAGTTCCCAAATAATGTGTCAACATGGTAAATGTTTCCATTCGCTTCCCATTTGGTTTTTGTAAGGCAATGTTCAACACAAACATTCATTGCACAGACTCTAACAACAAGTGGAAATACTTCTGACTCTCAGTTTAGATATATACAAAGTAGAGGAAGCTATTTAATCTCTAAGTGTGATGCTCAATATTGACTTTGCATTTGATAGAATGTAGAATCACCTCTGAGTCAAATCTCTAAGCAGTATTGTGAAGAATTATCTAGATTAAATTGTCTAGACTCGATTAACTGGGATGGCAGGAACTACTTTCAATGTGGACAGTACCATACAGTGGCCTGGGGTCTAGGACTGCATAAGAAGGAAAAAGTTAGCTGAGCAACAACATTCATTAAGCTCTGCTTCCTACCTGTGGATACCAAGTGACCAGCTGCTTCCTGTTCCTGCTGGCACATCTTCCCCAGCAGGCATTTTGTCATGGCCATAAACCAGGTCACTAATATAGTGTCTAAGATTCCCCATCCATAAAATAAAAATGTTAAAATGTTTCAGAGGATGGTAATTAGTATAATTTTTAAAAACTTGTATAAATTTATCTGTAAGTTATTAGCTCTAGGTTTCCAAATGACAGCCAATATGACTTTTAAAATGACAAAATTAATAAGCATGGGTGTAACTTAATAACAATTACCTTGGGACATCTTAACTATCCAGTTATACTTCTATGCTTAATACCCTGTGTTGAATTCTACTCTTTATTAAGCCCACAGGCAATTCTGAGGAGCATTAACATGTCAGTGATATAATTTCTAAAAAAATGTGCCTTACCTGTACAAAATCTTCTAATCAAAAATTCACATTCAGTAATAATTTAACACAACTTACACTGTACTTAGAATGTCTTCACCAAGCACATCAAAAAGCTTAAAGGACTGGGGAATTTTCCATATGACATCCACTGGCCAGGTTATTTAATGAGAATTGTTTGATTAGAAGTTTATAACTTGCCAGGTGGTGGTGGCACACGCCTTTAATCTCAGCTCTCAGGAGGCAGAGGCAGGCGGATCTCTGTGAGTTCAAGGCCAGCCTGGTCTGGTCTACAAGAGCTATTTCCAGATGAGGCTCCAAAGCTACAGAGAAACCTGTCTCAAAAAAAAGAAACCCCAAAAAATAGAAGTTTATAACTTGATGTGATATGTGAGCATATGATGCAAATACTGTGAGATGTTCATTATACTGAAACTAATTAACGAATCCATAACCTGTGACAGCTACAGTTTTCTTGTCTTCATTTTGTGCATAGGATCTGAAAACATAAAGTTAGTCATTTTGGTAAGTTTAAACGTGTAATGTAGCATCATCACAAAGCTATATACTATAATTCCAGAACATATATTTATCTATAGATGAGAGGAAGAAAGAGAGACTAGATAGTTACTATCAAAAAGAGATCAGTGCCGGTGTGGATGTGGGCAAAAGGGAGTGTTTCCACATTGTTGGTGGGAATGTAAATGGAATCACTATCATAGAAAACAGCATAAATATTCTTGTCAATGGAATAAAATTTGAAATGTTATGTAATCCAACAATAGGTCTTTGAGGTATGTATTTGAAGGAAATAAAATGTAGATTTAAAATAGATAATTTTACCCTATTTTCATTCATCACATTACTGTTGATAATAGTCAGAATATGCAAACAACCTAAATATCTAGCAGATAAATAAATTATAGGATACGTGAGTGTATATGTTTGTATATGTGCATACATGTGCATAATACATGAATGTGAATGGTACATATGAGTATATGTGTATGTATTAGAATACTCATCAGGATTCAGAATGAATTCCTACAATCATCTAAAATTTGAATGAACTCTATGCTAAGTGTAATAAGCCCAATACAGACACACAAATAATTGTATAATCTCACATATGGAATCTCAAACAGTCAAACTAATAGGTTTAGACAAGAGAGTGCTGTTTTCCAGGGTTGTAAGAGAAAGAAAGTGATATGATATTGGTCAAAAGAGAGTAAATTTTTATTATTCAAGACATTATTTGTTTTCATTATATTATATTTTAGACCAAAACAAAATATTTAAAATAGATTCGATAGTTTACAGTTACATCTAATCATATTAGATTCCCTACAACTGATCAAATATATTTAATCTTGAGCTATTGGCTATCTCCACAAGTTAGGAAGAGGCTTATATATAATGACTTCCATTGCACCATTTTTCTTGGCAGAGTTAATTTTTAGCCTAAAAAATTAATTGCCTCTTCTTCTGTTCTCCATGAAGGGTTCTGTTTTATTATCGGCCTCTACTTTAACCATACTCAACTTCTCATTTGCAATCTGTGTCGTATATAGTTCCATGTGTTCCATTTTTATGGATTTTATCAAAGATATCAAAAATCTTTCTTATGCCTTCATGTGAGGTCATCAACACTATCAGTCCCAGAAGATGCTACAGCACACCCCCAAGGGCCATGCCCAAAATAGAGAGCTCACTTAGACCTATTGAAACGACCAGCATGATAACCATGGTTTATCTGTTGTAGGTTATCTGTTAGTGGAGTAAATGTAATGTATTTGTGGTGTATCTACACTCATGGTATTTGGAAGACTGGCAGTAAGAAGCTTGTAAATCAGTAGATAGGATAATGTATAAGGATCCCTGGGCTTACCCTTGGGCATATACCCAAAGGATGCTCAATCTTATCATAAGGACACTTGCTCAACTGTGTTCACAGCAGCATTATTTGTAATAACCAGAAACTGGAAAAAACCTAGATGCTTCTCAATCGAAGAATGAATAAAGAAAATGTGGAACCTTTACAAAATGGAGTATTACTTAGCTGTAAAAACCAAGGACATCAGGAAATTGAAAAGCAAATGAATGGAAATAGAAAAAAGTCATTCTGAATGAGGTAATCCAGACCCAGAAAGACAAACGTAGTATGTATTAGTTCATCAGTACATATTAACTGTAAATGAAAGGATAACCATGCTGCAATCCACAACTTGTTAACAAGAGAGGTTAGCCAACAAAGAGGGTCGGAGGAGGGATGAAGCAGGCTTTTTGTTTTGGACCACCAATAAGCTACCAAATCATACCATGGAGATTTTTTATTAGTTATGAAGCCACAACCTTATCTTACGCTTGTTTCACTAGCTCTTATAACTTAGTTTAACCTGTTTCTCTTCAGATATATTTTGCCTTGGGGCTTTTTATCTTTCTTTCATTCTGTATGTCCTGCTCCATGTCTGGCTGGGTGGTAGCTGCCTGGCTAGCTGGCCCCAGGTGTCTCCCTCTCTTTCTCTTTCTCTCTCATTCTTTTCCCCTTATTCTCTGTAGCCTGTATCCGTCCTCCCATTCATTCTTTATTCCCAACAGTCCCACCTGTCCCTCTACTGCCTAGCTATTGACCATTCAGCTTTTAATTAAACCAAGCAGGTGCCTTAGGCAAGCAAAGTAACACAGCTTTATATTTTTAAGAAATGCAGTATAAACAAATGTAACAAATATTTGCCTACTTAAAGTAATATTCCACAACATAAACAAATGTAACACATCTTTACATACTTAAATTAATATTACACAACTTTGGGACACTTGGATTTCCCTGGGAAGGGAAAATAGAAGAGATCTCATGGGTAGACTGGAGGCGGGTAGGGGTGGGAACCTTAGTAATCTGGTTGGGGGATAGATGTAAGGGGAGAGTAATAAAAAAGATGTGTTGATGGAGGGACACTTCAGGGTCAGGTACAAACTTGGCTCAAGAGAAATTCCCACAAATCTTCAAGGATGACCACAGCTAAGACCCCTGGCAATTGTGGATAGGTAGCCTGAATGGGCCATCTCCTGTATTCAGATTGGTAACTACCCCGGTTGCCATTAGAGAGCCTTCGTCCAGTGACTGGCAGAAGCAGATGCAGAGATCCACAGCCAACCATGGGCCAAGCTCAGGGAATCATGTTCAAAAGAGAGAGGAAGGATTGTAGGAACCAGGGAGTCAAAGTCGTCATAAGGGAATCCACAAAAAAAAACCCAACTAACCTGGGCTCATAGGAGCTCACAGACTCTAGACTAGGCTAGGGAGCCTGCATCAGACTGACCTAGACCATCTACATATGTGTGACAGTTGGGCAGCTTGGAATACTTATGGGACTCCCAGCACTGAGAGCAGGGCTGTCCCTAATGGTTTGTCTGGGTTGGGAAAACCTATTCATCATACTGGGTTGTCTTGTCTAGCCTTAATACAAGGGGAGGAGCTTGATCCTAACTCAACTTGATATATCATGCTTTCCTGACACACATGGAAGACCTGCCCCTTTCTAAATAGAAGCAGAGGAAGAGTGGATTGGGAGGGGGGGCGAAAAGGTGGGGGGAGGGGGAGGTGAAGAAGCAGGAGAAACTGTGGGTGAGATGTAAAATAAATTAATAAATTTAATTAATAAAATTTAAAAGAATCCCTGGGCTTCCTCTGTGGTATCCACAGGTGTCTGAAGTTACTCAGGATAATTTTACACAATTGTTTTTAATTGAAAATAGATGTTTTTCGGGAAATATATTCTAGTCACAGTTTCCCGCCTTCCCTCATTCCTCCCATTCATTCCCATTTCTTCTTTCATCTGGATCCATACCTTTCTGGCTCTCTTTATAAAACAAGCAGACATCTAAAGAACTATAATAAAGTGATGTAAATAAAACTCAACCAAATTGGAATAAGCAAAACAAACAAACAAGAAAAAAGAAAGAAAAACACAAGAAATGCATATGGATTCAGGTACCCGTGTTCACCCACACACAACTCCCATAAAAAGCCCAAACAAGAAACCATAACATATACACAAAGGACTGGTAAAGTTTTAAAAAAATGCCCTGATTCAACATTCTGAAACAAAGAACCTCCAAAGGTGCCACTGTGTTGTTCTCTGTTGGCCATCAACTGTGGGGCATTCAGCCCATACTTAAGTATGTTTCTCCAGGGAGACTCACTTGAAGAAGACTAACTTTTCATTGGTAAGTGTCTATCAGCAGGAGACAGCTTCTGGGTTAGGAATTGGGACATGCGTCCTCGTCTCCTTTCAGCTCTAGGAGCCTGTCTTTTGCAGACTGGTGCACGCCCTGTGCATGCTGCCTCGGTTTCTGAGTTCATATGTGCATCAGCCCTTTTGTGCTAGAATCACTGATGCCTTGGTGTCCTCTATCCTGTCTGGCTCTTATCCTCTTTCTGCTTCCTCTTCAGCAGAGTTTCCTGAGCCCTGAGGGGAGGGATTTGATGGAGAGACACCTGCTTTAGGACTGAGTATTCTAAGGACTCTCAATCTCTGTGTATTGTCGGGCTGTGAATCTCTGTATTTGTTCCTATCTGCTGCAGGAAGGAGCTTTCTCTGATGATGGCTGAGCACAGCATGGGCTCACACTTACAGCAGAATGCTGTCAGAAGTCATTTTAATGCTGTGTTCTTTTAGCAGAACAGTAATATTTGGTTTTTCCCTAGGTCCCTGGGCTAAATAGTCTCAGGTTCGTGGTCATCCAAGCAGCATTGGGTATGGGTTCCATATCCTGGGGTGGTCCTTAATTCAAATCAGATATTGATTGCTTACCCCCATAAACTTGTACCACCATTCACCAGTGTATCTTGCAGGTCGGACACCATTGTAGATCAGAGAATTTGTAGCTGAATTGTTTACCTTTCTCCTTCCATAGTGTCCAGAATATCTTCAAGCACCATGAATCATGGTCTGCAATGGTAAAACTTCCAGATAGGCAGGGACCAGCTTGACTCCTCTGTGTTCACCGAGTTGTTCAGGTATTGTATTCAGCAATATGGCCTTACTGTCAGTTTGTGGAGAGCCACCAGTCTTGGAAACAGCCTGGTTTGTTTGGAGATTTCTGTGAGACCCCTTTGGTAAAGAGCTCTGTTAGGTATAAACTGTTTCTGGTACTGTAAGCTTCATTTGTGGATGAAATATATGCAGTTGGGGCTTTGTTTCCCCCATTTTTGACAATTTCATTTAGATCATCTTCTTATATGTATATATTACAGGAAGCTTCTACTTACTGTATTAGGTATCCTTACTACCCCTGAAATGGAACTGTCACATTACACATTCCCTGACTTCTCACAGCAACTTTGCCTCTGATTTTCTCTAGACTTTTATCATTTCAATTTCTCATTCCTCACTGTAAATCCCTCCCTGCTTGAGGAACTTGGTGAACTTTGTGTTTCTGGCTACATCTTATGGAAACAGCATCCTAAGCTTCACACTGTCAGGGCAACATTAGTTCTTTCTCCAAATGTACCAATACTTTCCAGGTGTTCTTTGTTGAGGAAGTGCTATTTGCTAATCCTACATTCTTTACTGAAAGCATTATCCAATATATTAATTGATGGGGAAGTTCAGCCAATCACATTTGGCTAGGGCGTGGCCTCCTGGGGCCAGGGAAGATAAACTTGGACATCCAGGTGCGCTCGCTCTCCTTTCCTGCGCGCACTGGACCCTGGTCAAGTGAGTTCACCGTTTTCCAATTATTAAACTAAATCTGTTATATTGAGCTGGTCTGGTTAATTCTAACTTACCGGTCGACCACGACCATCAATTAATGCCAAAACATGGACACATCTTAAAATTGGCACCTTATTTCCACTCAAACCTACTATCTTACTATAAAATTTTCCCGTCACTTATCAATGTTATCTCAAAGTTTTCTAAGAGACTGTTGCTTGTTTGTATGACACCCCCAATGTATCCACATAATCTTGACAACAGATCATGATATTACAGAGGAAATCAGTGAATTCTGTTTTTTCATCAGAAAGTGAAACACTTTTAACCAGATAGCAAAATCTATCCATGTACTAACATGCCTTTGTTTCAACATCTTTCACTATGTCTTTTCTTCGCAATATTTTCCATTCTGCATACCTGCACAGAGATCCTCTGTGGTGATATTTTGTTTGTGTTTTAACAAATAAAGTTTGCCTGAAGATCTGAGTACAGAGCTAAGCCACTAGAGGCCAGGCAATGGTAGCACACACCTTTAATCCCAGGACTTGGGAAACAGAGGCAGACAGATCTCTGCTTGTTCATGACCTCTATGGGTTACATGAAATTGATTCAGTATAAAAGAGAAACAGAACTCACACAAAGGTGATCCTTGTACTTGGGTTCACATGCCTTAAATCTGAGACTAGGGAGGTGGAGAGAGAAATGATATGACTGGACAGAGAGAGGAGGGTAAGGTGGGAGGAGACAGGCGTTCATTGAAGTCTAGGCACGCAGTCTGAGCTGCGCAGTCTGAGGTTTGGAAGAGACAGATGCAGAATGGAGTTACTGTCTGAGGATGCAGTTTCAGATGCAGTCTGAGGATTTGTAGAGACAAGATCACCCATTCAGTCTGAGGATTCAGTAGAGGTAAAAGGTCTCTCTAGTGGCTGGCTGCACTACTTCTCTGATCTCTCACCTTTCATCCTCTAATATCTGACTCCGGGTTTTTGTTATTAAGTCCAATAAAAATTTGTGTTACAGTCCTCCAGCATCTTATATGCCTTTAGTACACAAGCAACAGGCCCCCTGCTACAAAGTACATGGAGGCCAAGTGGAAGATGATTGTGCTATGTTCTATTTGTAAATGTGTTTAAAAAATTAGCTTATACCATGAAACTAAATCTCATAATTAGAAAGTCTTTATTAGGTTGGCACATGAATATGTGTTCTATAATTTCTGCTTCCCAGAATCTGCTTGACTATTTTTAATCTATTGATGTGCTTTATCTATACAGTTCATCACATATATAAAGGACACACTCACCATCCACAATTCCATACTAAGTGCTGCCAGAGACCACTGTCAACTGACTATTCAACTCTATGTCACTGCGTGAAATATCTAAGATAAAGCATCACCTCTAGTCAAAACCAGGTTGACAGTCAGCTCCTATGGTCATTTTGTTCAGCTAATTGGTCCTCCCCTTATCAGCCCATCTTTTTCTCTATACATCAGAACAACTACTCATCAGGTCCCTGGAAATAATATTTCCAACTGGAGTACAATTCTTCCATCCTTACCAAGCTGGAATAGCTATCCATCTTTCAGAAAGTTATGATATTCTTGTGGACAGAGACTTCTTCCTAAATCATCAGTGAGGAAAATACCAGACAATCTATAGATAGATGCTGCACTAGTGAACATATTTTCTCTATTCAGTTTCCTATGAAGTCTCAGTAGGCCCTGACAAAAACATAATTTTATTACCTGCACATATTAAGTAACTGATATATATATATATATATATATATAATGGTTGGGCTCTTTCTCTTCACAAAACAAAACTGTGATCTCCTTGAAATAACATTATGATTTCCCAATTTCTCACATTGGGTTACAATGGCATTCTTGGGCAAAGCCCATCTAATGAAAGATCATATTTTAAAGCTTCAAGTGTATCACCCATACAGTCTTTCTTTGTTTCTTCTTTTGAAAAGTATCATTTTATGTAGCACTGCACAGTTCACTAAAAAGTATAAAGATGTAAAACTGCACAAACCCTACTTTCTATGAGTGACATGTTTAATGAACCCGAGCAAAGGCCCGAGCCCACCACTGTTCCTGTATTTCCTGCTCTGTAATTGACGAAGAGCTCTTCAATCCTCCCACTTCCTGCAGCATCTCTGGGGAACTACCCGAGTGACACAATTACAAAACAAATCTCTGTGGACTACAATAATTGGCTCTGTTTTAATGCCTTTCTAAAAAAGTGTCACAATATATTTTGTTTAAAGAACATCTCTAGGGTGTCATGCACCCAGAATAATACTGTTCTTTCATTTCCCCAGTGAGCTCAGCTGTACTTTTGAGTTTCCTATAAATTGTCAGTCTTGGTTTAGAAAATAATTCTAGAAACAACTTTCTAAGCTTAGTAAAAATAAATATCAACTGTAATATAAGGCTATCAGACTTAATCACCATCTATATTTCTTCCTTAACGAGTATTCCTATAACGAATCAAATATAGACTATTTGAACCTGGAAGAGTGGAAAATTCTTGATGCATTTACAACCTTGTTCTCCAAAAGTAATTATCTTCAAATTGTAAAGCTCTGCCCAACTCCCAGCACCACCAGGTTCAATGTGTCCAGGCCCCAACCAATCAGCCCAGTGTCCGTCCCCACCCACCATCCCTCTCCAGCCCCCACTCTGCCCAGTTCCCTGGCAGAAACACATAAAGAATTCCCAGATCCTGAGCACTGGGTCCAAAATTCTACAAATCTTTGGGTTCAGTTAAGGTGGCACACACATTTAATCTTAGCACTCTGGAGGCAGAGACAGGTGGATCTTTGTGGACTTGAGGCTATCCTGATCCATGTAGGTAGTCCAGGGCAGCTAGAGTCACAGTAAAACTCTGTCTCAAAAATTTTATTTTGCTTCTTGTTTTTGTCACTGTTCTATTGCTGTGAAGAGACACCATGACCATAGCAACTCTTACAAAGAAAAACATTTAATTTTGGTGCTTTCTTAGAGTTTCAGAGGTTTAGCCAATATCATCATTTTTAGCAGGGAGCATGGTAGCAGGCATGGTGTTGAAGAAGTAGTTGACAGATACATTCCAATATGAAAGCGGCAGGCAGAGAGAGAGGGAGGGTGGGAGAAGGAGAAAAAAGAGGGGGGAAGAGAGAGAGAGACTGGGCCTGGCATAGGCTTTTGAAAATGTCAGAGCCCACCCCCAGTGGCACACTTTCTCAAACAAGGACACACTTGCTAACCATTTCAAAAAGTTTCTTTCCTTGATGACTAAACATTGAAATAAATGAGCCTATGAGATGCATTCTTATTCAAAACACCACACTTCTATGTGTATTCTTGTAAATTCTATTTCTCTAGATGAATGAACTATACCATCTGGAAGTAAACCTAATTAATATAGCAATTTTTTCATTCTTTGAGAATATCACAGAATGTTGCTTTATTCTTTCAGGTTTATCTAATATTATTAAGATTGCCTCAAAAATTTTTAATACGTTTGGGTGCGGAAACTAAAGCTGCAGTTTGATAAAGTATCAAAGCAAGAAGCATTAACTTGCCTGTGTTGATGCATTCTCACTTTAAATGATCAATATAGGAAAGCTTTCTTTACAATAACCTTGAATGATTATAGTGCCAACACCCTTTTGTATTCATTTTGTCTCTTATCTCCTCTGGCAGTGAAGTGTCTAGCGTCCAGAGTTAATTAACGAGAGTTATTATCTACTGGATTTTATGGTATAACTACAAACTCAGGTATCGCAAACCAAATCTGCTTTCTCTTTTGAACAGTGCTAGCATGTTACATTCAGTAAGCACCCAATATGATTTATGGTGACTTAACTCTTTTGGCATTATCGTCTAAGGTCATAAGAGCAAGTAAAGCTTTTCTGGAGTAGTTCTTTGGAGCATTAGTAGTAGTCATGACCTTTGACCTTTTGCTTTTCTTATGAAAATAATAAGCACTTTTAAGAAACAGTATAAAACTCTGGGTAGAAGCAAAGATGAGAAGAGGCAGAATTATCAGAGTTCAACTTCTCCTTTCTCATCTCTATAACAAGCTGGAGGACATAGACACAAGGGAAGTAGTACTTGTTTCAGCACCCAACATCCAGAATCTTTCTCCACATCATGTCAAGGACCATTCCCAAATGTGACTGGGGGACTTTGAATGAGAAATGTCTCCTATAGGCTCATCTCTTTGCATGTTTGGTCCTCAGTTAGTGGAACTCTATGGAGTGGTTTAGGAGGTATAGTCTTGCTAGAGGAAGTATGTATTGGAGTTGGTCTCTGGGAGTGTATGGCTTTAGTCTACTTTCAGTTCTTTTTATTTCATGCTTGTTGTTCAAGATATGATCATTCAACTTCCTGCTTCTCCCACTATGACTTCTGCTAGATGCTTTGCCTCCCTGCCCTACTGGACTCTTTAAGCTACAGGAACCATAAACACCAATAAATTGATTCTTCTATAAAATTCTTTGGTCATATTGTTTTACTACAGTGACAGAAAAGTAACTAATACATTGGGGTTCTCCAACTCCCCACTGCTTGTTCATAAAATTTGAGTTGCATAAACTGGAAGACTGGGGCTTCCATTACGAACCTGCCAATTACCATCAATGTGCGTGGTTTGTTGAGGATTGCACGAAAGATTAAAAAGTCTTCTACAGGGATACTTAAGACCATCAATAGACAGAGAGAAGCATAAAAACAAATGGGTAAAAATGAGGATGAGAAATCTAAATAAATGCTGCTGTTATTAAACACAGATCGCCAACAACAAACCACTCAGCAGTTTACTGAACTCAGGAAAAAAATGTGAAGGAATTTGAATATTACTTCAATTAACACATAATTTTCAATGAGGATATTTTATAGATTTTTATTTCTTTTCAGTTTAAGATAAGTATTTGCTAATGAAAGGACTAGACTGTATCTCAAAGGTCCATAGTTGCCTACCTTGTGTGAGGCCCTAGACTTGATTCCTGGCATTGAAAAGGAGGAGAGAGAGAGAAAGAGAGAGAGAGAGAGAGAGAGAGAGAGAGAGAGAGA
>LOJH01008286.1:0-11621 GCA_001685095.1 Ellobius talpinus | reverse complement strand
AGAGAGAGAGAGAGAGAGAGAGAGAGAGAGAGAGCTCTCATCTCAGAAGGAAGACTAACTTATCCTGGAGTCAAATATGAATGACCATGGCCCAGTCACACAGATTTACATTGCCCCAAACACTACGTTCCAGTGAGGTAACAGGTTCATGGAGTTTTTACAGTAATAAGACAAGGGGAAGCCTGGAGTCCTTGAGTGTAATACAGGTTTTCCTGCCTCAGGTGGGCCTCACTGAGTGTAAGGGAGATCTAGTCTTGGACCATCAATGCCTATCCTGCTCCCTGCCAAGAGTGACATCCATTTCATTTGTCTTGTGAACTTGAAGGAATTTCACAGACAGCAGAGGGCTCAGTTTTAGACTCTTATATAATAGAACAAAGCTGAAGACACTTGCAACATGCTGAGCTCCAGTGTGACAGAATAGATCTCATGAAAGGGGTCACTAACAAATGACATCTGGTGCTTAATAAGACTTTTCTTCATTGAGACATGAGAGTGGAGTGAGTTAGACAGTTCCGTTGTCCCAATTGTTCATATGTCTCTCCATCCTAGGTATATCTGAACTGGGGTTTCTTGTGCACTTTCATGGGCAAATGAAGTATCTAATCACACACAGTTTGTAGGCAGCTCATTAATTATTATGTAAAATAAGAAAGATAACAAGAAATTTAGACATAATCACTGTCTCTAAACACTTTGGGCACTTCCTGCCTCCAGTCAGGACAGAACTATAAACAAAAAACAAGGATATTTCTGGCTTCTGGCCAATATAGGACTGGTGGTCCAGGTCAAGCAGCAGAACCGTTTTGGGGATCCATGCCCTAAACTATCTGTCTAGTTTCTTTTTTCCTGCTCTCATCAGGAGCACAGCAAAGAAAACTATAAATGCAGAAACTTCTGTATATGGTGGTAGAAATAGCACCGCAAGATGGGGAGTTTCTATTCTAGTTTTCACATGTTATCAGAGGTGTTTCTGTTGATAGAAGAAGGTAAGAGTCTGTACATTCTAAAAGGGTTTACCTAAGAGCAAAAAGAATGTTAGGGCATATGTATGTGGTGTGGGAGGTTCTTCTGCCTATGTGTTGCTTTATTGGCCTATAGCAAGGCAGAACTTAGCTAGGCAGGGGAAAATTAAAGTGAATGATGGGAGAAAGAAGGCAGAGTCCATGAGAAGCCTTGTAGCCCTGCTAAAGATAGATGCTAGAACTTTACCCAGTAAGCCACAGCCTCGTGGTGATACACAGATTAATGGAGATGGGTTAATTTAAGATATGAGTTATCCAGAAATGCACTTAAGTTATTGGTCAAACAGTCTTGCAAATAATATGGTTTCTCTGTGATTACTTCAGGGCTTGGCAGCTGGGAACAAACAAGTAGCCTTCCCACAACATGTATGAGTGAGTAATTAGCTAAAGGCAAAGATAACACGAGATAGTTTGTCTCTAGACCTGAAGCATTCCACTCTGACCAGTATCACTAATGTTCTAATCAGCCAATAAGCTTTACAGGATGCTTGATGCAGGTATGGCTTTTGCTTGGGCCTGTAGCTGACAGATAATGAAGAGGTGCAAAACAACTGCATGGGGCAGCAGCACACAGGGAAGAAGGAAAAGATGCACTCCATGGTTGAAAGTATTAGGAAGACCCTCACAAGTGATAACTAAATACACTGCTCAGTCCTCAGCTTGGAGATTGTACTTGAGCATGTTTCTCATCAGGCTATTCAAGAGGGCTGAGTTCTAACTGGCTTAGAAAACAAGAATTTTATGTCAAGAAGGTCTATGTTTGTGTTTTAACCCATTTATTATCTGTTTATTTATTTGGTTGGTGTGTGTGTGACTGTATGTATGTATGTATGTATGTATGTATGTGTGTGTGTGTTCACATACACCAGGGTGTAAATGTGGAGATCAGAAGACACCTTGTAGGAGTCAGTGTTCTCCTACTACTATGGGAGTCCCATAGATAAACTCAAGTCCTTGTATTTGTCAGCCAGTGCCTTTAGCAATTGAGAAATCTACCTGGTCACCAATTTTATTCTGAAAAGATCAAGGGACTGTTTTTGCTTTCCTTAGCTGAATAATTATCAGTTAACAGTAGCATTATCCAAGAACTATTGGTTTCATTTCCTTTTGTTTAAACTTATTTTGCTAAGTAACAAGCACAAGGATGCTTTCAGTTTGATTTTGATGCATTTTTGTTCAATTCTGGTTATGTTGTTTTAAAAAGTGCTACTTATTTTTCATTCACTTGTTTTATTTAAAACTCTTTTTATTCTCGATAAACATGTAAAATTTATAAGTACAAATCAGCACTAGTTACAATTTTTGATAAAGGGAAAATGATTGATTCATGGAAATGATGGTGATTATGAGGATAATCATCGTACCGAATGATTAGAGAGTTTTGTGATGATAAAGAATACCTACTTCTTCACATAATCCAACCCACAATAATTTGACTGATAGCCTTCTAATGTAGTTGAGAAATTACATGCACTAAGCAAGGTTTATGATAATAGCAATTGACTCCAGTAAAAAATTAAAACCTGAAGGAGAAAAAATATTAATATAAAATGGTCTATTACAAGATTTTTCAATGCTAGACATGTTTATACTCCCAAAGGCTCAGATACAATGGAGGAAATATTAGAGAGTGGCAGAAAAGAAAGAGAGAAAACCAGGTGGACCAAAAACAAAGCCAGAACAGAAACCATGGACACAGGAGTATTGGGCATCTGATGGTCTGTGGTAACAAAGAGCCTTTATTACTAAATGCTAATGGGAAATCTGAATAGAGGTTCATCTAGTTTGCATCTCTGAAAAGTTTCATGCTCTGTATAAAAAGGAAAGTAGACAATGAATCAAGTAAGGGAAGCAGAAATAGAATTGGTGGTCTCTTTACTAGATATGAGTAGAATGTTAGAGAAAATCTGCCCCAAGAGTTAGTATCCAACATAAGACTGTGTGCAAGAGTGCCATTTAAATACTTAAAGCCTACCTAATTTAAAAACCTTAAAATAATTAGCTAATTTAAACTAAATATGGAGCCCTGAGTTCACATTCACACACCCAGTGCCCTTGCCCCAGTCCTAGAACAACTAGCATAGAACTGAATCTAAAAGGAAGAACCAGAAACTGGATAGAAGAGTTTAAGAGTGCCTTTTGTACAACAAAGAGAGCCAGAGTTAATATTTCATTAGCCTTGTAACAAGACATGAATCTTACAAATGCCTGTGACTCCAGTGACTCAAGCTCTGAGGGCCCTGATGCCCTCTCTGGCTGCTTAGTATGCACTATAGGCTACACATGCGCGTGCGCACACACATACCCAAACACGTATGCACATAAACACACGTATACACACATACACATACATACGCAGATAAACACAAACATATACACACAGATACTCCAATTTAGAAATAAATACATTAATTTCTAAAAAATATGGAAGGGGTGGACAGTTAGAGTAAAGTAGCCAATAACACAGACTTTGGACTCTTCCACTCTAAGTATCAAACAGTGGCTATAAATTCCAGCATGATTAGTGTTTTTAAAGTTATAAATAAGAAAACCAACAAAATAAGCAAGCAAAAAGTTATTAAAATATGTTTTTAAATTTTACTTAATGTTTCCTATATAAACAACAAAAAGCTTTACAGACAAAAACTGCAGGTAAGAGATGACTCTAACAATAAGGTAGTAATCAGTGGCAACAGAGTTAGTGGGAAAGCAGCTTAGAGGAAATCATCAGAAAAGCAGAAGAGAGGGGAGGAAGTCCGGGCAGTGAGAGAGAGCAAAGGACAAAGGATACTGAGAGGTTTAAGTACATCTAACTGAGCAGAGGGTAAGAGACAAAGGAAGCCCAAGCAGACAGTGGCAATAATGTACCCAGATAATATGACAGTGGCAAAAATGTCTCTAGATTGAATAAATACTCTAAATCTCCAAATAGCACAATAAATTTCATTCAGGGTAAATAAAATAATATCACAGTACCTTCCAATCTTCTTTAAAAAGCAAACATGCAATTACATACCTAGTGAACCAATTTAAAATAAATAAACATGCATAAATTTGACCAGTAACAACAACAGCTAAAGCATACGTTGATGAGGGAGGGACTTATGCCGGAAAGATGTTGGACTAGAAAATCATAAGAATAGAAACTAGCAAATATCACCATTGGTCTAAACACATGTAAATTGCATAAAACAAAAATAAAACTTCTATTTTCAGATAGAATGAATATTCTAACTGATATTCAAAACTGAAAAGTGTTGAAACTGTCAGGGAAAAAAACATATTTCATAGACTTAAATATACCAGTGTGCTGTGAAGGAACTAAGAACAAATGTGAGTAAAAAGAAAACCTAGATTATTGAGTAGTTTCCAGAAGCTTAATTAGCTTTTGTTATTTTCATTGTTAAAATAATTAATTATGAGACAAATAAAATAAGGGAAGCATGGAACAGGAAGCATGTGATCTGGATATCAGGAAATACGGACACACATTCTACTCCTGACAGAAAAGAGTGCCAAGCCACACCTCTTCGAGTCCAGATAGAAGGGGAGTCCTTAATTTGGTGATGTCCTAAAGGAAAGTTACCCAACTCAATACCCTCACAGGGTTCAATGGCAAGGAGAAAGGTCCAGGCTACATCCAGACTGTAGAGTCTATTAGGAGAATTCTTAATAAATGATGACAACTCTGGGATAAGGAAATCTTCAAGACAGATCCATGCCAAGTGTGTTGCCAGAAAAAAAAATTCTACCCCGAAAACCATCACTAACTCAAGAGAGGAGGAAGAGACCCTTTTTAAGTATCGGTGACATAAAGCTGGTTCTCAGGCAAATTTACTACTGAGTCCACATCACCCAAGAGATCTGAACAGAGTCAAGTTCATAGTATAAATTTGCTCTGGGAAGACTATTTCCTAATACCTACCAGAAGCTATGTAAATCTGTGCTAAATAACTGTGCTTTCCAATTTTCAATGTGCATCAGGGAGTTGCCACTAGTAAACCGGCAAGAAAAAAATGACTGCAAGTTTTTACTAAATCATCAAATACTTAGGCTTAATGGAGAGGACAGATAGCATCCTAAACTCACAGAGACAACATTGTAGACTCTCCATACAGAATAAAAATAACTACGCTTGCTGCAGTTAAATAAATAAAAGTCTGAGTAATATATAGGGTGAGAAGCTGAAAAACATGACCTGGGGCAGGTCTCTGCTAAGAATGCCACCCTACTTGAAGAGGCAATGGTTCCTAAAACCTTAGATTCCTTCCCTGATGTAATGATCTGTTACCATAATCAAGACCTCAGTAGTCTTACACCTGTGACCCACTGCTCAGTACTTATAACAGGAAGGGAAATCTGTGCCCATTTCTTCCTGATATAAACGAGGCTTTTTGTTCCCAAATAGTATTACCTGCACAAGTCTAACAGCCTAGGAAAAATAAAGGCTATACAAAGAGAGTGAAGCCTATGGGTATTCTGATCTGGCCTTATATATTAAGTACTCACATTCTCTGTGTATGCCTCTATATGTGCCAGACTGACAATACTCTCTCATCACACTCAGCTCCAGATTTCTGTACAATCATGAAATAAATGATATGGCCCTCGATGTCCTGTGGCAACAGGAATTGTTCATAATTTACTGTCGAAACAGGAAATAATTATCAATGCTTAGAGAGTAGTAATACATTTATAGCAAGGAATTAAGACCACAAAGAGCACATAGTACCATGCTTATGCTAATACATAGAATGAAATAAAAGATTTTCTTAACCTTTGAGGTCTCTGTACCTGGTTTTATCAGTTTAAACTGTGTTTAGCAAGGATTGGCACCACTCTTTTCTGCACCCTGAGATACATACACAATCTCAGCTTCTTTCCTGGGCTCTTTCTTTGCCTTTCTCTATGGGATGCCACTACTTACAGGTCACAAGCTTAAGTTTTGACAGTGCTAAACAAACTGAAGAAATAATTTAACCTTCCCCATCCTTATATCAAACTTTAATTTAGCTTTCTATTAGCAATTTACATTTCAAGAGTTATGAATTAAGCATTGACTTCTGTAAAAATGCAAAGTATGCAGTTAATAGAAAACTAACTGTAGAGAGTCCAAACATAAAAATACTTAATAATCATATTTTCAGAATATTTGTCCTCTGAGAAAAATCTACCTGTAACTGAAGCCTCAAGTTTTTCTTTTAAATTTCTATTTAAAAATAGCAATGATAAATGTCATTCCAAATATTAAGAAATAAGGTCTCTATAGTTGGGTAAAGTATCTCTCAAATTGTAATCGCACATAGGTATGATAACATTCAACAATTCAGGAATTGTGGATGATAAATTGTGTTCAAAAATCAAATTATTCACATTATTTTTCTTAGACTTTATTAGCAATGACAAATGTAACCATAGAAATTAATCATCAATACCTTAAATCTCATATTACAATCACATATTTAGTTTTATTCTTTTGTTTCTTCTTAACACAAATCTTCTAATAAATATCTGTAACAGAATAATCATTACCAAAGGAAACTGAACTCAGCAAAGAGAGAGAGAGTTCAAATACTGAGGAACTGAGTAAAGAAACACTTCAGTTTACTTAGGTATGCCAAGGACAGATCCTGTGTCAGTCATTTTAATACACTTTAGAAAAGTCCAAGCTCCTTTCTTTGCCTCAAGGAAATAGAAATCTTGCTGAGTCATTGGAAGATACAAAATTGAAATTTTAAATGAGATGACCTTAAACTGGATTGCATACCAAATAGTTCCAAGTTCAGATTTCAGTCTTAAAGAATGGGTTAAAAGGTAGTGCCCTGAATGAGAGGGGTTAGTATTTCCAGGATGATGGGTAACTTTGATGCTTTAGGAAAGCCTGAAAAGGCAATCCAGTAAAACACAGGCCAAAGAACCTGTATTAGTAAGTTTTTTGCAGGCACAGTAGACAGTTGTATAATTTATAAAGGAAAGCCATATGAGCTCATGAATTGAGGGGCTACGGATTCAAGAATTGTCTGTTTCATTGACTGAGGATCTTGTGCTGTATCATAGTCCAGTGGAAAACCCAGAAGACAGGAGGAATCATGGGGCAAGGAAGAACACAAGCACAGTCTCACTTTAGGACAAACTGATCTTGTGGCAACTAATCTAGACCCTTACTAATGGCATTAATTACTCCCAATAACCTAATCATCCCTCAAGGGTCCAACCACTTCCCAATACTGTTACACACTCAGGCAAAATTCAATGAGATTCGGAGGAAATGTACCAAAATCAAATCAAAGTAGGCACACTCAGGATATGGCTTTGACTCTCTCACCACAATTAAAATTTTAATCTATGATAGACTTGATCATAATTCCTTTATGTAGATGTGTCATCATAGCAGAAGGCTCAGTTCTGCTATTCGTTCTCTTAAAGAGTATCCTCTCAGGGTCCAACAGTGAATGAGGACCAGGAAAGCTGTGTTGTCTTACTTTTAACCATCTCTACAAAGACTTTATTATAAAAGTCAGCTCCTCTCTTTAACCTTGTTAATAAATTGTTAAGTGACTAAGTTTTGAAATGACAGACATGTAATTGTGGGTCCTTGAGGAAGCAGATGCCAACACACATGTGAATTCAATTAGAAATGATGCCTATAAAAAAGGAAGAAGGAAAACAGTGGACTTGAGAGCCTCAAACCATCATAATGGTCTGACCTGAACCGATTATTCACAATTTAGAATAGAACTACAAGGCAGTTGAGATGTCCCATTCAATAAACGGCTTGAAATGCCAGCATGAGAACCTGAGTTTGGGTTATCAACATTAACATTAAATTTCAGGTATAGTAGCAAGTACCTGTTATGCTAGCACTGGAAGATGGAGACAGGTAGATGCCTGGTGCTCAGCGTTTGTCCTCCTAGCACAATTTGTGAGTTTGGAGTTCAGTCACTGACCCTATCTCAAAATACGAAGTGAGAACTGGTCCAGGAAGGCACCTAGCATTCTCTTTCTACCTCCTTACAGATATACTTTTATGTTTATGTGCATTTACAGATGCACACATCACATCAACATGGGCATTCACTCACACACACAGAAATAGAATACAACTTACACAAGGCTGGAAATAGAACCTGATATAGAAAGTTCCTGAAAGAGAGAGGTACAGAAGTCAATCTATCAACAGAGAAGTAATAATTGGTGTGCACAGGGCCATCGTGGATGTTAAGCTGGCTGAAGTGGCGTTTGTTAGTGGACTTCTCATGGAAACAAAGTTCCTCTGTGGGACAGAAGAGATTTTATTGAAACTCCAAGACCTGTCTTGGCCACCATAATTATACCTATTTTTCTAAAATTGGATGTTCAACCTGTAATTTTGGTGTAGTTGACAACCTTTCTTAAGTCTAGAGACATAATTAGTACCCTATTCAAGCAACCTTTACCTACCTAGAAATTTGGGTCTTAAGTCGTTTTGTCTTTAAAAATTAAAGGTATGTTTCCACCTTTCTAGGAAGTTAACAGTAAACCCTGGATGATGATTTGTTGACTAAAATAAATAAATAAATGATAGGCCCATATCATACCCAGCCATGACTAGTTGAATGAATGAATGAATTCTTCCCTATTGAGTGGGCCTCAAGTCCAACTAGGAAGTTATCAGTTAGTCCAAGATATAAATTCCATTATTTCACCTCTGCCATATTATTCACTGATGTGGTTCCTAGGCTTCACAGTGAGGATAATTGATAGCTTTTCTCCTTTGGTCAATCTACCAAAGGAGAAAAGCTATCAATTATCCTCAGGTCACTTTCAGATTGATTCCTCCAAGTCCCATATCCTAAAAGTGTGCTGACTCTTCAGCAATAGGGTCTAAACTTTCAAGTTCTAGAAGGCAATAAAGATAATAGTAAAAGCCTATATGGTTTTGGACGTCTCTTAACTCACCTAACCAACAACATGAAGAGAGGTTTCCCATTCCTGGCACTGGGCTTTGTTAGGCTAGAGCATTTGAGCTTAACTTAATTTAAACTATTTATATATGTATATACACACATGTATATTATATATAATATGTATTTTTTTTTGGTTTTCCGAGAAAGGGTTTCCCTGTTTAACAGTCCTAGTTGTCTTGGAACCAGGCTGGCCTCGATCCACAGGGATTCACCTGCCTCTGCCTCCCGAGTGCTAGGATTAAAGGTGTGTGCCACCACAGCCCAGCTATATTATATGTAATATGTATTTATAATTAAACATAAAATAATGTGTTTAACTGTAATTATTTCAATCACCCTTAGTGATCTTTGTCCCTCATCACTTCTTTGTATTGCCCTCTTTCCCCTTCCTCAAATAAAAGCCCTCCATTTTTCTCACTTTGACCAACCAGTTTAAAATCTTTGTTATCCTTAAAATAATGCACTTTAGAAGAGTACACATGTACATTGGGAAAAGACCTAATTTTCTAAAAAAAATATTAACCTATGATAATGAATTATTACCTGCACTAAATCAAAGGAAGAAGAAATATCATCTTGATTTCAATTTTATCTACCATGTTAAGACTACAGTTATACACACAGAATTATTAAATCACTGAAACAAGCAATACACCAAAATCAAGACAGGACATTAGGAGAGACGGTATGGTGAATAACATGGTGCGTCATAGGCAAGAGGACCTGAGTTTAATCCTTAGTATCCACATAAAAAGTCCAGTGTCGCGGAATGCACATGATTATGGTGCTGCTGAGGAGGCAAAGAAAGACAGGCTCACACTCAGTCTAGCTTAACTGATTAGCTCCAGACTCAGTGAAACATCCTGCTCAAAACAATTGATGGAAAATGCCTGGAGAGGATACCTGATATCAGCTTCTGCCCTCCATGTGCAAATGCACAGTGTGCATGCACACATACACACAAACACCCACCCACACACACACACACACACACACACAGAGAGAGAAAGAGAGAGATGCACACGCACACAAACTTTATCCTTTAAAGCAATAACTATAGTTAAGCTCAAACAAAACCTGTTTTCCAACTTTACATTTTTCTATGAGAACAAGAAAATTTTTAAACGTCCTAAAGGTTGAATTTCAAAAGCCTCTAAGGCTGCAAGTCTGGGTGCTCTAACCATCACCAAACTTTCATTTAAAATGAAGTGAATAGAATTACGCACACGGCTAATGATAATTTTTTTCTGCTCGTTGATTTGTCTACACAAAATTTAGAGTACAACATTATAAACTCAGAGATGTATTGGTCACACCAGAAAAACAGAAAGTGTTATTCACATTCCCTGTCCCTCCTTTCTTAAATCTTTCTCTAGAAAACATTAGAACCTTAAAATTTATTCAGTGTGGGAAAAAAATGGCTGTTATTCTACGGAGAGTCAGAGTAGTTACTCAGAGCTGTGTACTCACACCCAATATGTATTCTTATCATCCATACCACTGTACAGAGCTACTTCACAGTCACTCCAGGGCTTTATGACCACAGAGAAGGAAACCCTCATTCTCATGAAATAATAACATCTCCCTGAAATAAACCTGTCATCATAACTATTGCTATAGTATTTTGTTATGTGAAACATCACACGGGAGCCTATACCTCTTTAAAAATAGCATTAAAATGTCACTAGGATTGATTCCAAAACAGCTTAGACTTATGTTAAATGGTTTTCACTTAAACACAGAAACTGTGGGAAGAAGATAAAAGAAAGAGAATTCAAAATAAGGTTCTCCTCTTTTTCAATCTTTCTCTCCCATTGTAAAGTTTGAGATTAGGCAAAACTTTCTACTTTGGTCCTCATATTTTACAATCTCTTTTCTAGTACATCTTGCCCTTTCAACCCCAAACTAAAATTGGATCATTTTTCGCTCACCTGAGATTAGATATCTTTTAAACACATCCTTTTTTGCTGCGGGAGCTCCTTCCGCTCCTTCAGCCAATAGCCACTGAGATACCAGCCCAGTAGGGCATGGTCTCTCTCTCTAAAAAGCAGAGGCAGCCCTCCATTCACTCTCTTGCACCAGCGACTAGACTCCTTTCCTGGCTGTCGTGTGGGACAGTGTTCTGTAAGGTTTTTCCCCTCAAATAAATAACCCTTTGAATCCAAACTGGTGTAGGATTGCTTGGCGCATTACCTTTTATTCAATTTAAAACCACTATGCTAACGAGTAAAGAATACTTTGTGATTGTATAGCTTTCTTTCCTCTGTTATTGCTGCATATTTAGTTTTCATGACCAAATGGTTTGTTTGTCCTTATAAAAAATTCCCAAGAGTGAGTATTTTGAGTTTCTGCCTCCTTCAGATGATGATCGCAGTTACCCAATGCAACTTTTCACTTGTGATTGCTGGTTACCCTGTCCAGATTATCTTAATCTTGCATCATTTGTAAATTACTAGAGATGCCTCTACAGATATAGAAGATAGCTTGGAAAACAGGCTTCAGTCTCAGACACGGTTTATTTTTTCTTTATTTTTTTACTGACTTTTATTGATCTCTACATTTTTCTCCCCCTTGCTTCTCTCCTCCCCTTCAACCATCTCCCAATTTACTCAGGAGATCTTGTCTTTTTCTACTTCCCATGTAGATTAGA
>LOJH01008285.1:0-29779 GCA_001685095.1 Ellobius talpinus | reverse complement strand
CTGGCTGTGTGGGAGCCTAGTGTGTTTGGATGCTCACCTTCCTAGACCTCTGGAAAAGCAGCCAGTGTTCTTAACCACTGGGCCATCTCTCCAGTCCTTTCTGCATTACTTCTTGACTTAAAATTTTTCTATGGTTATTGAATGGAAAACAAAGATTAACATACCAAATGCTAATTATTTCAATTTCTTTACCTCTTATTTTAGTACATCATTTTCAGGAACACACAATATTTTCAAACTGGAGTTTTCTTTTGCTCTCCAAATAATTAGTGCTTCATCACAGTAAATTAAGTTTATCTGCTGATGAACCTATGCCTTTTAATAGATGGGCCTCTAAGGTCAGAGGCTCCTCTGAATAGTCTCCACATCGACTGCTACATTCCTCTCTATGTAACTAACAGCAAAGATATGGACACTCCGTAGTCTCTTCCATAACCTGCTGTAGGATAATGCTCTTGTCACTCATATTAGTTTAATAAAACACTGTTTGGCCAATAGCCAGGCAGGATGTATAGGTGGGGTGACCAGACTAAGAGAATTCTGGAAAGAGGAAAGACAGAAAGTTAGTCATTAGCTAGATGCAGAGGAAACAAGATAAGAGTGCCTTACTGAGAAAAGGTACCAAGTCACATGGCCAAACATAGACAAAAATTACAGGCTAATTTAAATTGTAAGAGCTAGCCTGAGCTAATAAGCCAGTTTATAATTAATATAAGCCAACATGTTTCTTTGGGACTGAAAGGCTATGCAAACAGATGGGACAGAAACTTTCATCTACAATAACCCTGTATTTTTATTATTGTCCAAATATCATGCCCTTCATACTATTCATGTATCACATTTTCTATTATTTTGGTTCCATGTTATTTCCTAATTCTATATATCCCTATATTTTTATAACTACAAGACAGGATTATAGTCAAATACTATAAGGTATTTGACATAAATAGTTATGCTTAGAATTAAGTTTTATTTTATTATTCTGTCATACAATACATCCTGACCACAGTTCCCCCTTCCTCTATTCCTCCCAGTCTGACCCCAACCTCCTGTAACCCCCAGATCCACCTCCTCTGTTTCCCTTCAGAAAAAAAGTCCTCTTGACCATTGATGTTGGGCATATGAATAAGTATTAAAAATCTATAGAAAAATATCAATGTTGGTGAAATAAGGATAGTTCACAAAAAGTGAGAATTTTTCATTAAATTTGCATTTCTAATTATTATAATTTCTAATAAAATGCAACATTCTTTTGCTGCATGCTACATCATGATGAGGTGCTAAAGTAGGTCTTAGCTGTATTTCCAGACCTTAAAATAGGTAGATTTTAATCTGGGAGGAACAGAGCAGATAAAATAGCTAAAAAGTGGGGAAAACTTACCTACTGATACAAGTCACTTCTACAATCCATAATTGCTTGGGAATTTAATGGTAACTGGGGTTCATTTATTAGTAGGTCTGTATTTCAAAATCTACTATGATGGAAATTCTAAATCAGACTTTCGAAGTTGTTTATATTATGATAGCTATATAATATATTAAAAATATATTACAATATAAAAATAAAACACTTATTCTTTGTATAAATAAGTAAGAATAGCTTTAATTAAAAATGAATACTGTGCCAAGGATGCACTATTTGTAAAGTGGTGGAAGTAGAAAATTCAAAACTGTGCCAATAAATGCTTTTTAAAGAGACGGGACATTGAGGCAGTCTCTGTTGTACTACTAACGGAAGACATAACTAAGGAGTACCTTTCACTCTCATGCCAATACAACCTGGAAAGCACAAATTCTGCTAAGCAGGTGGAAATTTTTCATAGCTATCATCAGGTGGCTCACTCCCCCGAGAATGTTGACTGCTCTTTCTCCTGCAGGAAGGAAAAGCAAGGTTTTCTGAAGACTCTTTCTATAATAAGCATTTTGTAGCTCACAGACTGATACAGTTTTGAATCTTCATGCTCGAGGAAAGATTCAAATATAATCTTTCTAAACATTTTGTGCTTTTCTGGGAAGAAATTTCTCTGTAGAAATGTGATGTGATCTTTGGCTCCTAAGCTTAGGACGATAACAAGCACATTGTTACCCTTTGTGAATATGAAACTATAATCTCACAGCTGCCTGTGAAAAGGTAAATGTTATCACGTGTGTTTCTAGACTACTAATATTGTTTTGAGATTATTAACCCAATTATTAACTGAAGGTCAATGAACAGTCCTACGTTCTTAACTACCTAAAACGTAAGAACCTAGTCCTAGGTTCCAAGCAACAATGATAATTTATGGAAATTGTTCAACCACATCAGAAGTGTGATCTAGAATTTCCATCATAGTAGATTTTGAAATATAGACCTACTAATAAATGAACCCCAGATACCATTAAACACCTAAGCAATTATGGATTTGTAGACATGACTGGTGTCAGCAGGTAAGTTTTCCTCACTTTTTAGCTATTTTCTCTGCTCTGTTCCACCTAGATTAAAATCTACCTATTTTTAGAGTTGGAAGTATATCAAAGTAGAGCACTTACATATCAAAGGTGAAGCCCATGCAGTGGGGGGAAAAGAAGGAAAGAAAAAGAGACACTAACCTGTCTATCTTTTCTCATTAGTTGCTCCTTCGTTCTCTCTACCTCTGTCTCATGCCCTGAAAGTAGATATTTTATCTTTTAATATAAATATTACATTTCAGCTGAGGAGATGGCTCAGTCAACTAACTGCTTGCTGTACAAACATAAGTTACTGAATTCAAAACACTGGATACACATAAAAAAAACCTAAACATAGCAGGGCTTGCATGTAATCCCACAGACAGAAAGGTGGAGCCAGGATGCTTAAGGCTTCCTGTTCAGCCAGTCTAACCTCATAGTTCAATGAGAGATGTTGCCTCAAAAAATAGAGAGCAATTGAGGAAGGAGCCAGATGATGACCTCTGGCCTCATCTACATACTCACTCACAGGTATACACACATACACACACACACACACCAAAAAAGGAAGAAATGCCACTTTATATTTAAGAGAAATTAGTGACAGAACAAAATGAATCTTATCTGTTACTTGAGATCAACTGAACACAGAAAAGCATAAATACTTCTATAGTCAAACAATAAATATTTTTCTTTTTATTTTATTTTAAAAAATATCTTTTTACATTTTATATACAAATCCCAGTTCCCACTCCCTCTCCTCCTCCCATTCTCTTCACCTTCCCCCCATGCCACCCCCACATCCCCTACTCAGAGAGGGTAAGACTCAGTGCTTTGAGGAAGGACCAAAGCCCTCCGTACTATATCTAGGCTGAGAAAGGCATCCCTCCAAAGAGGATGGGTTCCAAAAAGTCATTACAGGCAGTAGGGACAAATCCTGGTGCCACTGCCAGTGGTCTCACAGTCTGCCTCAGCCATACCTGTCACCCACATTCCAAGGGCCTACTTTGGTCCTATACTGGTTCCTTCCCTGTCTGAACAAAGTTGGTGAGCTCCCATTAGCTCAGATAAGATAAAACAAAGAAGGGGTTTTTTTTGTATCAATTTCCCTGAAAATCTGAGAAAAGTCTGATGAATTCATTTCTCAAGCTCTCTTTGTAAGTGAGATAACCTCAGACAAACTTGTGACTCCTCTGTCTTTACTGTGATCGGATCACAGGTATGTCTCACCATACCCAGTAGTGTTTATCGCTATCCTTTGTGATCTAGTATGTCAAAAACTTCTCAGTACGACAAACACTGTACCATCTGACCATTACAGTAGGGGAACATCTATATAAACACACCTGTATCACTCTAAACATCACCAAGAGGAGAAGAGAATTAGCTTTCCTTCTACGGAAGTAATACCAGATAATGTTTAAAGCATGTTGAAGTAGTTATTAGTTCAGATTTTTGGCTTTCCCTTTTTCATATATGTATTGAAAAATTAAAACTGATATAAATAAACTACTCCTTTCAATTTCTTGAGAGGCCCCCTGTTTCCTTAAGGAAAAGCCTTTTGGGGTAATCCACTCTGATTTTGATATGTATTTTAAATCCACACTCTCACAAGATTAAGTTGAAGAATAAGACTCTGTAGATATCATAAAAGGATATTTGAGAAGATGGCTCTTTGATGGAATTTAAATGAAGTAAAGACTTAGGTTGGATAACTTGGAATTGGACAAGTTTTCTCCCAGCCTTGCACAGTCTCCTCTTTAATTAAAGCGTCTATGAGTTTCTATTTGTAGAACAAGATCTGGGTTGGCCTGAAGTGTGTCTTCCATCTCTCTCCTTTCCCCTTGTCAGCTCACCATTTGTGAATTCCTATTACTCTACAAATGGCCCACAACTTCGGCTTTGCTGCTCCTCTGAAGTAGGGCTCCCAGTCCCCCCATTACCACTCCACAGTGGGAGGCCAGGAGAAAGAAGGAAGAGAAAGGGCAGTTTGTCAGAACAGAGCCTTCTCAGTCAAGGCTCTTGCTTTCTCCCTTTCCCTCCTCCTTCCCTCCCTCCTTATTCTTTGTATTTGCTTTGCTGTGGTTGCTGTTGAGACAAGGTCTCAGGCACCCCAGACTTGAACTCCTTAGTAAGTAACCAAGGATGACCTTGAATTCATAATCCTTCTGCCTCTACCCCTCAGGCACTTGGATCTGGCTGTGTACTGTCACACCAGGTTTAAGCAGGGCTAGGAATTTAACCCTGCAAGCTAGGCAAGCATTCTACCTACTGAGCTCCTTCCCAGCCATTTTCCTGTTCATACTATTTCCCTCTGTTCAGAATAGACATTTATTTCATTTCTTAACTCATAATACACACACACACCTTTAACGTTTCCCTTATTTCTTCACTTCTTAAGTGTTGCTATAATAAATGATAAAGACTAGATCATCTCCTGGGCTACAGGAGGTATTCAATAAATATCCACCTGGGTAGAAAAATGCATATTTGAGTTCAAACAAGAAGAATGGAGCTGTTTCTTAAAGTTCTCCTATATTGCTTCATTCTGTATGTTCTCACAGTCTAGAAAAGACATTTTATAGGGCAGCATTCTCTTCTAAGAATTGTAAATAGTTACGCTTTTTCAAATTTAAAAAAAAGGACATCAAACTACAAGCAAAATGCAAAGCTGATTGTGTGGAATAGTAGAAAGCAGTCTCCGATCACACTCTGAAATTCTATCTCTCCACTCACACAGTATTGCACCTTGGAAACACTCCTTTATAGAGGTGAATAGCAATTTACCATAGGAATAACATGTTTTGTGAGATACTATGACATATGTAAAGTATTCAAAATGATATCTCTCTCACAGGAACTGAGTGGTACCCATAGATTTGGATGTATGGCTCATGAGCACTTGGTCCCATCTGGGCAGGTTAGGAAGGCTGCAGAACCTTTAGAGGTAGAGTCTTTCTGGGGGAAATGGGGTCCTATCTTGCCACGAGATCTGTCTCATACGTGATCTTAACGTGTCACACTCTGCCAGACGATCCCCACCAGAGCAGAGTCAATGCTACAATTGTGAGCCAAATAAACTTCTTTTCTTCATAAGTTACCTGGTCTCAGTTACTTCTTTATAGTAAAAGAAAATGGGCTCCTAGGCATAGTGCTTATTTCTGTCAGTCAGTTTTGAGACTCCATAGACCTAAGACTACCACCAAGACTAGGGTATAGAACAATGCACACACAATCTCCAGATCCCCTAATACACGCCTTTGTGTTCATAATTAGCACCAAACTGCTAACATTTGACAACTGCCTGTCTGTGTCTGAGTGTTACATATTCCACAGTGCCATAAAGATGAAACTACATAATATAAACCCTCTTATTCTGTCATTCCTCAAATGCATAATTTATCTGCGATTTATTCATTGTTCTGCGTGTAACAGTTTGATCTTGTCGCTGCAAACAAACAACAGGTGCCTGTTTGTCACAGCTCAGGTGCCAGAGCACTGAGTCTGCTTCCTGGTAATTCTGATGCAAGCTCAGCTCAGTTATAACTTCCAGACACATAATGAGAAGTTCTTCTCTACCCACAATATCTCCATCCAGTCCCCAAGGGCTCCCTTCCCTGTTCTGTTTTCTTATGATTTGATTCACCTTGAGGGAAAACTGAGAGGAAAAAGAAAATAATGCAAATGGAGATATTCACATATATGCTCTACTATCCTAAGGACCCTGTTTTCTGGTCTCTCTATTAAGAAAAGGCACATTTCCAAATTTTCAGACTGCTTCTGCTAGGACTTGTTAGAGGCCAGGATTTCCCTCCAGTCTCCATCTCACAGACTTTTTCTTCCTGGTCCTCTGAAGAGAAAACAAAGTATGTTTATCTTAAGGTTTTCTTCTGCCTGTGCTTGGCATGCCTGGGATTTTGGATGTCCAGGAGTGAGAGAGAGTGAGTGAGAGTGAGAGAGAGAGAGAGAGAGAGAGAGAATCAATACACCCAGGACCATCCTGCTTGCATATTCTCTGTTTGTTTCTTTTCCAGACTCACCCATTATTATTTACTCTTCTGAGTGCTCAATTGACCCTTCCCATTTCACCTGGACTCTCTAGGAGGTAGATGGTGGTTACACGTTTTTATAACTAAAACTGGAACCAAACTAAAGGACATGGAACTTTCCTTTTGATTGACACTCTCATTTCTTCTTTCTCTGATTCTCTTCAGTGTGTGTTTGTATGCTTCCTTGGTCTTTGTATCATACTTCATATATTGTTCTAATAAGTTAGAGATTTAAATGAACTCTTCTCAAGTTTCCCTCAATCAAGTATATTTGTATTTTCATATAAATGACATAGAAAGTGAGGTGGGGCACGGAATCATTACCCAAAAATGCCACTTCTAATAAAGCCGAGAAAATCATCATGCCAATTTACATCCTATGTCTAGGAATCTTCTCTTTCTTTTAAAGCTTCCTCTCCTGGGCACACTTTTTTGCTGTTGGTTCACTTTAATAAAAACAGACATGTTGCCTGATTCTATGTCAATAAGGTAAGCGTCTGGCAGGGAACCACCTGCTTTCAACGCAACTAGTGAAAGAGATTAATTTTCACACACTCACTCAAATGGACAAGGTTTGTGTCTTTCTCAGTGAATTAAACCTAACATCTCTTGGTAGAGCCATGCATATTAATGCCAATGATGGACAGAGGGGGAGGGGAGATGAAGAAGAAGGAGAAAAGAAATGGAAAGGGTGAGGAGAGAGGGAGAAGGGAGAAGAAAATGACTGAGAACCAGGCGGGGGTAAGGGAAAAGGAATAGGGTTGGAGAGGACAGGAGAAAGGAAAACAGGGTGGAGGGAGGAAAATAGGAGCAGGGAAAGTAAAGGGAGGAGGAGGGAGAGAGAAGCATTATTTTCAATGGACTCAAGCTTATATCCATTTTGAGGCAATTGTCCTACCAGGATATGTTGATTACTGCAGTTCCTAGTGCTACATTTCCTTGGTAACGAGGCATGTCAGTTAAGGAACTCATGAGTCCGCACTGAATACTTACTGTATAGTGGCATTCTGCAGGTACTGAGGGGTCTCCAAAGATGGATTAGAGGAGTTCCTGTCTTCTAAGTGCAGAGGTCACACATGCACAATTTACAAGGCTCTTTGTCAGACCCTGCTGAATGTTGTGTTTTATGCAAGCACAAACAGCCTTCTCTGGGAACTGGCATGATTCACCCTTGGAGGATAGTGAGGGAATGTTTTTGGACAGCTTGTGTTTCAGGTGAAGTTTAAGGATTTATTAGTTTGAAGACAAGAGGAGAAAGTAAGGGAGAAGTGTCATTCAAAGCAGTTTCCTGAGCAAAACTGGGAGCTTGAACATGTGTGATATGCTTGGGGAGTTGAAAATATCCCAACGTAGCATGTGCGTGTGGTGAAACCCATTTTTGCTTTCATTGTCTCGAACTGAATGTTATTATTTTGGGACATGGTGCGAGGGGCAATGATAGGATCGATGAAGCTATTGAAACTTGTTTCTAGGCAGATGTGCTGTTGCTGGTGAGCCTTGAAAACAATGACCTTGTTACCTCTTGATGCCTCAGTTCTCATGCCTCTTCTGTACAAGCGCACTTACTGTTTTATGTTTCTGTACTCAACTCAATATCCTCCCTCAAGAAAGAGTCCTTCCCCCTCCATGCCCCAGATATTGAGAGAATAGCAAGCAGCTTAAGAAAAGGCACTGTTTTCTTCTCTCTCATGTTGTACCATCATGCCTATGAGAATATGTACTTCCACAACATGCAAAAAAAAGAGGGTGTTAATTGGAAATGTTAACTGAACACTGAGGGAACTCAGTTGATACAAGGCATCTAGTATCTGGTATGAACCCTTATAATAACATTCGCACATGCTTTTCAATTTGTATAAAATCATTAAGAAATAAAAATCTAGGTTCTACTTTAATTAGCTTACAAAAGAGTCAAGCTGGGCTATTTTCATCTATTCTGCAGAAATCTTTATAGACACAGTTAAAAACTGCTTGGGGGAAAATAATCATGTCTTGTGCAGTGTGGATTTGTTTATTTAAGAGTTTATTACTTCAAGGACAGATTAAAGCAACCTGGACCATGGTTGGATACAGAAAACTGGGATTTGGAGAGATAAAGTTCCCTTTAGACTTAATTCTACCCCTTTATATAACAGCATGAGCAGTCTCTCCTACCTCCATTCTTGAGATCTGAAAGACTTCAGCAGAGGTTTAGGGGGCCCCTGTGACGTGTGTTTCCCTAAAATCTGCTGGTTTGCTTCCTTCTGCTTTCAGTGCAGATCTTAAAAAGAAAAACATCCTCTGCTTTTTTTACAGGTATAAATTTTTTAAAGGTTTTTTCTGAGCCCGAATAAACTGAACATCTCCCATCACAACTGAAAATATTATTTTGATGTCTCTTTAGTTGTTTCCCTGAGGGCCTGTATGGTGCTGATGTGGCAAAGTTTAACATTTAGTGAATCCATCCACATCCACTGATTTTATTGATAGGAGCAGTGATACCATGTGCATGGTTGTAAGGTTCTCTTTGTCTACATGAGAAAAAAAAGCAGAAATATTTGGCAACTAAAATATGTATTCACTCATCCAAACACTACACACAAGAGCTAATGAATGAACTTGATCTATGAGAACACAAGTACAATGTTGAATGAAATACCAGAATGTGCACAGCTGACTTGTATATGGAAGAATGTACCATATGCATTGATGGTGACAATGTGTAGAACAGCCATAAATAACTCCTAGGATACACACCTACCTTGTGAATATATAAAGACATGACAGTTAACCATAAACACCAAATGCACAATAATTCATTCTGAAGAAGTAGAAAAACAAGGATCAAGGAAATATAGACAAAGAACTTTAGAAACAATGGCGAAGTTTCATATATCTTTTTAAAGACATCTTTAAAAACTATGAGAAATAGTCAAAATATTAAAATTTGATGAAAGTAGGAAATGAGTGTAGAGATATTTATAATAGTCTTTGTAATCTTCTATAAAATATTTCTTGGTTCTAAAAGTTATTAGGTGGGAAGTCTCTGAAATATATCTAAGCTTTGTTTGTAAATATAAATTAATCCAAAAAAGGAGAGCATTTAGTGATTTAGATCTGGCATCAGGTTAGAATTAGACCTTATAGGAAATGACCTCAAGCCCAGAAAAAGAGGCTCAATGGAAAAATGATTCATTCAGATCAGATTGCGTCTCACAGATGAGGCTTCTATGTTGTCCAGAGAAGGACATTAGCGAAGGAAAGAAAAGAAGGCATGCCTAAGGAGTGCAGCCCATGCAGTGTTTGAGGAGCAGGAAGCATGAATAAGACAACTGTTATCTGAACTGAGGGAACAGGAAAGGAACTGTGTCGGAACCTGGTTTTCCTAGAAGTATCTAGAAGCCATGCTGGTGAGTTCACACCCTCAGTGTGGAAATTAAAAGGGTCTCCATGAGTGATGAGCATCAAACCTTTTCAGCCGTGTAGAGAATGTTTGTGGGGAGTGGTGCCCATGAAAGAGCCAGCTTGGAGGTGAGGAGGTTACCAAAGTTCAAAGCAAAAAAATGACTCTGACGACAGCAAGATTTAGGAGGCATAAGACAAACTTCTTTTTTCAACACTTTTTTTTCTTGTTTCCCTTACCTTCTTTCTCTTTATTCTTTTCAAGACCAAAACTCCCCCTAAAGCTTTCAGTTCTCTTATGAGACCCATCAAATACTCCACCCAAGAGCTAGGCTATTTTTAAAAATGACATGCAGTGTATTCTATGGAGAGGTCATCAGTAATAGGGCCTCCAACTTCTTATCTCTTTTGTGAATCTTGACGGGCAGGAATGAAGCATGAATTATCTTTTACACAGACTCCCTGGAAGGTATGGACACTCTTTCCTCTGGTGTTGTAATGGGGTTTCTATACAAAGAAACCTCATTCAGCAACCCGCAACCTCTTTTCATCCCTTCTCACAGGAGCGGCTCTTGCTTGCCACAGACACTGGGGCTTCTAATGTAATGATTTTGAATAACGCTGTGGCACAGTATTGTACTCATCTTCTACAGTCTCTCTTCTGCAATTTTAATGACCTTCCTAGCCCTCAGAGAAGGGGGATGAACGTGTCTAATCAGGACATTTTTCCAGCTGGTCATTCTCTGATTGAACCAGTGCCAGATCCTGCAAGCCATCTGAATGCTGGATTGGAGTCAGGCTATCTGGATTTTTTTTAACTCTCTCTGGGACCTAAAGCCTTAGATTTCTTATCTATGAAGCAAGGGGCATTATCTGGAAATCCTCTAAGCCCATTCAAATCCTCCACTTTTGTGACTCTGTGACTCCCTGGGGTCTGAAGATGAACCATCATCATTTGTTCATATTTTATGACCATCTGTTGAGTGCACAGTAGTGGATGCCTCAAGTACTTGGAGATGACGCTTAGAGAAAGATGGTTGGCCTGAGATAGTCTCCCAAGAGAGACACAGAGGGAAGAAAAATCTCTGAACTTCAACTTGTTTTATTCGATTTTACTAGATGCTGTAAGAATGCAGGAAAGGACATTGGAACTTGAACCCAAACTTGAGATAACCCACCAGCTTTATCAGCAGAGCTGGGACACGTTAGTTCAACGTTGCTCATCTTGGAGCCTGAGTCTTTCTCTGTGCAGTGGAATCAATGTTGTCACTCAGAGTTTAAAGGAGGCAGGTGAGACTGGATCTGTAAACACATAGGATGGAAGTTCTAAGACCATGTAATCCCTACTGTTATTAAAATCAGTTGAGGGGC
The DNA here is from genome assembly GCA_001685095.1 of Ellobius talpinus. NCBI lineage: Eukaryota > Metazoa > Chordata > Mammalia > Rodentia > Cricetidae > Ellobius > Ellobius talpinus. Next base: position 18,551 of record LOJH01008285.1, on the reverse strand, counting down.
TGGAGAGATGACTCAGTGGTTTAATTGCTCTTCCAGAGGTCCTAAGTTCAATTCCCAGCAACCACATGGTGGCTCACAACCATCTGTAATCTGATGCCCTCTTCTGGCCTGCAAGGATACATGCAGGCAGAACACTGTAAAAGATTTAAATAAATAAATAAATAAATCTTTTTTAAAAAAAATCAGTTGAGCTTCTTAATTCAAATGCTTTTAGAGTGTAGACCAGGTGCCAGGTACTATGGCCAAAACTTGGGTTTCAGGGGGCTGTAGTCTAAAATACTCAGATGAAACTTTTTTTAGATGTTCCCCCAGAACTAGTTGATGTAGACATGGTCCATTAACCTTGACTTAAGTTCCCATACCAGATGAGTCCCAGTTTCTGCTTTTCTGCAAATACATGTCCATCTTTGTTTAGGGGTAGAAGTACGCCAAAAGTGGCAGGAGTCCCAGAGCACAGCCATGCATCTTCACATTCTGGGTCTGCTGTTATTCTCACTCTGCCAAGCCCTGTATGAGTTGCTTTGACATTTTATTTCTCTCTAAAAGTAAAGGAAGGTCTGTAGTAGATATATTCCTAGCATCTTCTTGAGATGAACTTGTAAGCGTTTAGCATGTGTTATACATTGAATTGTGCCCCTCTCCCAAATTTTAAGTGTGGAAATCCCGACTCTCTAAGACTTTAAAGAAAATGGTCTTATTTGGAAATAGTATGATTGCAGATATAAACAGCTATTCTGAAAAGAAGTTATTCAAGAGTCAGATGGATTTTTAATCCAATGCCCATTGACTTTATGAAAGAGAAAATTTGCATTGAGAAATGCATATAAGAAGAGTACCATGTAACGGTGAGAGCAGACTGGGGTGGGGAAGGTGGATGGAGAGAATACAAGGAATATCAGCAATTGCAGGCTGAGAAATAGCGTGGAACAAGTTCTCTTTCCGCATCCCTAGAGAAAACCAGTCTAGTTGATACCTTGATATCAGCCAGCTTCTGGGACAGTGGAGATAAATTATATTTGTTTTAGCTTCCTGTTCTGTGGTAGTTGTTCTAGCAGCCCTTAAAAAATGCAGCCCTAGGATATGGACCATCACTATCAGAGGTGAAAAGAAAAGAAAAATGTAGCTCAAGTAAAAAAATAAAAAAAATCTTTTATTTGCTTCTCCATTTGTGCAAGTAATCCATTATGATTTCCACAGAAACACAGAAAGCAGAGCTCCATTTTAATGGCATTAGCAATTAATTCCCTCTTCTTCCAAAAGACTGTCTGAATAGCACAATGTTTTGACTTACAGCTTGTGAAACTTAACACTTCATGAAAAACTTCTTACTCATGCCGCTATATATAGCCAGAGATGAGCACAGCCTTTGCAAAAGGAGCCACTTGCACGTGGAAGTCACTGTGTTTACAGACTCCCTCCTGGATTCAAGAGTTAGCACTTTCTCACCACGTATGTCTCCTGCATTCTGAGGCTGCCTCAGCAGGTTCTGAGAAGCTGCCTTGAAGACCAGGTTCTATGTAGAACAGCAGTGACTCTGAGGACCCAGACGCTGTGTGTATCACTTATTACAGAGAAAGAAACCCCAGCCAGGAGAAAAGTGATCTGGGTTATTTGAAAGTTAGGTAGAGGGCATGTTTAGTTGGTGACAGACAATTCATTGAGAGGCCATCATCCAAATTTTCGAAGTGAAAGGCAAACAAATAAATATAAAAATAATTCACATGTGTTTCTGATTTTAAAAAATTGCTCTTAATTAGTGATTCTGTGATAAGAGATATTGTTACTGAAGAAACAACAATTATTAAATCTGATCTGGGCAACTAAGCCCTAGAAGTTATAAGTTAATTAGATAATAGGAAAAAATATGTAAATTACCGAGTCAAGGAACAGGGGTTTGGTTGGTTTTCTCATGTTTCGAGCAGAGACAAAGGGAATGAGCCAAATCTTTGCTACCTTAGGCAGTTTTTAGTCTTTCTTTTTGGAAAAGGGGGTGGGGAAGTCCTTAAGGAGAAATTAGATGGGGAAAATAATCTCTAAACTCAGAGTTAGCACACAAAGGTGAACTAATGAGGTCTTTCCTGTGCCTGTCTCCACTTCTGAGGAGGCTGTTATTACAGGAATCTTAGGAGAGGCAAAATATGATTATCTAAGAGGGTCTGGTGCTAACATACTCCTTGTGATCTGAAAATGATCAGAACTCTATATCGGATAAAATCCATCTAAATTAGCCTCAGACTCAGTAAAATCAGATGAAAGATGATAGAGCTCTCCCCTAAGCAAGTGTTCTAGTTTGCTTTCTTTTGGTGTGAAAAACAGAATGACCAAAAGCAACTCGGTGAGGAAAGGGTCTATTTTATCCTATAGCTTATAGTCCATCACCTAGGAGAATCAGGAAAGAAGCTCAAAGCAGGAACCAAAGTGACGGGGGTATGAAGGAATGCTGCTTAGTGGATAGCTCCTCATGGCTTGTTGTTTCCTTTCTTATACACCTTGCAACTTCTTGCCCAGAGATGGCACGGCCCTCTCACATCAATTATCAATCAAGAAAACGTTCCACAAACTTGCCTGAACTCAACCTGGTGGAGGGAAGGCAATTCCTCAACTGAAGCTCTATTTTCCCCGATTACTGCAGTCTGTGTCAAGTTGACTAACAAACCAATAAGAACAGAAAGTGACTTTAAAGTGGAATAGGCAAGGCTGTGCATGGGGGCCCAGAAGGAAATTATTGTTTATCTAGATATCTGGCATCTACTTGAGTGCCTGTGGGTGCTATATACTATGCTGAGACATAAGGATATAATTGTGTGGATCAGCAGATGATAAGTGTCCGCCATCAGGGATTTTGTAGTCAAAAGGAACAGATGGCCAGCTCAAAGTATCTGAAGACAGCTTATGAAGAGTTATGTGTGGAAAGGTAGACAGAACTCAAGAGAAAGAAACAGGAACCGGGGAGGCTCCTAAACCTCCCTAAAGTAGACAGCTACCTCCTTCATGGAAGAAACAGATCCCCCAACCAAAAAGAGTTACCACTGGACTGAGTGTAGGATTCTCTACAAGAAGTGTGGCCAGGGAAGAGGAAGGAAGCCAGTCCCTATCCCTAGCTCTGCACACTTGGTGGATAGTTGCTGGTTGTATTAACGCCCAGGAATCTCTCTCCTCTCACCGTCCAATACTCTGCTGATGCCTTTCTATGACCAAATGTTATATTAGAAGACAGAATTTGGGATCCCAATGGATGTATTTGATTCTGTCAGCCTCCTAGAGAACAGAGTAGAGATGGTTTAAACAGTGATTCCAAATATGTCCAGTCTACAGAATGAAGAGGGAAGACCAGGAGTATCATCGACAATCAAGGAAGGTCATCAGAGGAAGTATTATTTAAGCAAAATCTTAACATATGTGAGGATGTGAACTAAGTTGTTAGCCAATAGAGAAGTATTCAGACTAGTACTTGGCCAGTAAAGGACCAGTAAAGAGGTCAATGTGGCTAAAATCGAACAGCCTAAGGTATTGGTTAGTATTTTGTATCTTTTAAAAGGTAGCAACGTGTGTATGTAATTTCTGAATGAATGTTCGTACAGGGGAACTAAATACAGTCATTTCTTCTTCACTGATTGCATCACACTGCCCAGATTTTTTCAGCCACTGCCTTTAAGAAATCCATTATTACATGACAGATGGCACAGAGGCAACAAAGCTCTCTTAGTCCAGTGACCAACTTCACAGACCAAGATTAGCCCAAAGTCACTCCATAGAACATCAGCCTGAGTTCATGTCTCCATAGACCCTGCCCAGTGCTTGCTTCCTGAATTATCCTCCCCTCTTGCTTTATAATGTGCTGGAGATCAATGGCCTTAAAAAGGAGTTCGGTTTTAGCATCCACACCAAGGGAACATTCACTGGATACAGACTCTTGAGCACATTCAAATGCAGACAGCCTGTCTTAGAATCTCACCCTCAAAGGTCCACATGAAACCTCTAACAAAGGACTCCAAAGTGAATCAATTGCAAGCGTATGGGCAGATATTCAATCCCTATCTTTTTCTGACAGGTATTCACAGCCTGATTGAAGGCAGAGACAGAGTTAAAATTAATTCATGAATGGGCTTGAAAATAGGAGAGTAGATGAGACCATAATTAAAGGTTTTGTTAATTCTTCACAGCTGTGGACTTCAGTGTGCGTTGGTTTTAGGTATATTTAGCTGGAAAGATGTATTTTTAGACACAATGCCATGCATGCCTTTGAATCACACAAGTTACATAAGGGTTTAAGGATGAGGGATAAAAAACATCAAAAGTGTGTCTTAATTGGAAAACAACTAAGAAATGCTATTAAATTGAATATTTAATATGAATTAATTAAGCTATAATTTTATTAAAAAATAAACTACAGCAGTTACAGTAATCCCAGCTAAATATCGTCAGAAGAAGAAGCATTCTGCCCTGGTTATGTATATTAAGATATAAGAGCTACTTTCACAGGTTGATGAAGTTCCACGGTAGAATCACAGTATTGGGTTTTTTCATGTATACCAACAATTTAGTTTCTTTTTCTCCAATTATAAAGCATCTGCTGCTTATGTATTTTTAAAAACTCCTATTTTTATCTCTCAATGTATCCTGGACATCTTTCAGAACTGTAATACTGATCTTTCTCTTTTTTAACAAATTCAGATTAACTATACATTTTCCGTGTTTTCCAAAATAAACATAATATCAACAATGTAGTCAAATCCTCTGTGGCTCTATTGTAAGCAATAAATTACATCGGTTGAGGCCTAGTCAGGAAAGTAGAAACCATGCAATTACTTCAACTGAGATAATTTAATATAAAATAATTGTTTAACCAGACTCAGAAAGGCAACGGATAAAAATAAAACTCTCCCAATACAAAGAAGAAAATTACACTGGTGTGCCATGAGAATAGCAATGAGCACAAACAACTCCCCAAGGAAAGGAAAAGCAACACGGAGGGCTCCAGCTTGGACAAGACTCTGGAGGATGCCTGGTTCTGGTGTCTCCACATGAGTGCCAAGAGGCTAGTGTGGGGAGTGTGGGCGGGAGCATTTGCAAAATGGAACCAAGAGCTGCTCTTACAAGCCAGGGTTTGGGTGATACCCACAGAAGCAGGAAGCAGGTGGGAAGGAGCTGGTGCTTCACCAGAGCATCAGCTCCTGGAGTGCTTTTATATTTTCCTGTAGGCAAAGTGTGTGGTTGGAGCCCAAGGAGGCAAGCTGGCAAATCAGCGATGCTGGTGTCAAAGCCCTGCGCCAGAATCTGAGGCAGGGTGCCGAGTTGCAAACTGAAACAGAGAACTCCACTGTGGGGGTAGTTTCCTTGCTAAGTCCAAACAGTAAAAGAAATTCCCAAACCCAAATGCAATGGTAGCTCATCTTTCCGGATCCTTTTTCCTTGAAGATCTAAAGAACAATTACCCGTGGCAACAAGCATTGGCTTGAAGGTGACTCTACTTATGCTCAACCAGGGTCGCCAGTGGTGAATCTAGGTATATGAATGTCTAAGGCCTTCCATCCCTTCCCTCTACCCTCAATTTCCTAAGCACACCTAAGGAAGACCTCTGGAATGTTTCACCTTCCCCTAAGAACAGAACCAACCTTAGAAGTGGTCATGGTCTCAAGTGGATTTGCAAACATTTTAAAGTTCTCAGAGAGGCGTATGCTATCAGTACTGCTTGCTGAAGCCCCCTGTGACTACCAAATGTGCCGAGTACACTGAGGTCCTCAGCAAATGGCACTGCTGAGAGAGGCCTGAGCAAAACTACAGGAAGTCTCCAGTGCCAAAGAGCTGATGCCTTCATTTATGCGCTGCAAAGAAAGCCCTGCACTGTTGAAGCTTGTCACGCGCATTTGTGCCCTCCTTCCAAAAGGATCCTGTCTCACATTAAGAATTCAGACTATAATGTCATATTAAGTGAAGTTAAACATCTGCCTGTTTGCTGGGAGAATAATTTCCGAGTATAATGTGCCTTTACAATTGAGTAGGAATATTTACACAGCACTAATCTAGTCTGCAAAGAGACCCACAAGGTCGTGTCTACACTGGCGGGAACATACACTCTGTTTGCAGACCACAGGTAGGTGAGCTTTAGTCGGATTTTATGAGACTCTCCCACTCATTGTTTGGAAACAGTTTGGGCTGTTTTCAGTCTTTTACCAGCATGCAAAGAAATGTGGCTCAAACAGTCTAGATAAAAGTCTTTGTTTGTATTTCCCCCACATAAAGATGTATCTCAAAGTTAAGATTTTTTATTATAATATAAGCCTAGAGGCCTCTATGAAATGAGGTGAAGGCCATATACAAAATGCTTAACTACATTCTAAAGGAAAAATAAGGAAATATTATTTTGACACAATAAAACCACTAATCATTGTCACTTTCTTACTGCTTTTATTTTAGCTTATCAAACTTTTACTTCCTTTTCTCTTTCATTTTCTTGTGTATATGTGTGAAATACCATGCATTGTATATGCATATTGGCCTATATGTTGGTAGATATTTGAACACATGTGGGGGGAGGTGCGGTTCAAATTTGGTGTCGGGAATCTTCCTTGGTTGCTCTTCCACTTTATTATTGGGGAAGGGCATCACAGTGAAACCCAGATCTCACCACTTCTACAGCTTGTCTACACAGTCAGCTTGCTCTGTCTTCCAGTCTGGAATTACCAGGTTGAATACCACACCCATCTAGTATTTTGTGGGGATTCTGGATATTTGAAATCAGGTCCCCTTGCTTGCCTGACAAGTGCTTTAAACAAATGAGCTATCACCCCAGCTCTCAATTTGTTTTCCTTTCAGTAAACATAGCTCAATTGTTTTTGATGGCAAAGAAGTATAGGAGAGCAGTTGTAAGTAAACAGGAATGATGGAGGCCATCTGTGGTGTAGTGCTATTCACTCGGTTTTGTTTCAGGGCACTTGGAAATTATGGGTTCCTCATCCATTCATCAGACAATTGATGTGCCGCCTTTGTCAAACTGAGTTATGAAGAATACTAAGACGTAAAAAACATGATTAGTGCAAGGCATATCCTAAGACACGGCATATGGTAGACACTGGGCACAGCAATGAAGGTACCGTATACTAAGAAGCTAGCATAATAAGGCAGAAAGGGACATTGAGGAGAATTCTCCAAGTAAGCAGTACCAGTTTGTGGCCTTGAGAATGGCTGAGACTTGGGTGAGCAGACACACTAGGCAAAGAGCACGGGTGTTGACAAGAGGAAGTCTCAGAACGTACTGGACATAGCTGACCCCTCCTTCATCTGGAGACCAAGCTTATGAAGAGTAGTAGGAGAGATTCCCAGAAGTAGACCGTTGCCAGACAGGGGCAGGGCCTGGAGAGCCAGACCAATGGCAATGAGGAGCCGCTGGAAGGTCTCAGTCCTTAGAGATGCTGAAAGTATCAGATCCAGTAGGTGGGAGCAGTTGGAACTGATGCCAGGAAAGGGAAGTGGAAACCATGGGCTGTAAGAACTCTGAGTGGAGGATTTCTTTAGACTCAACAGGAGGTTAAAAGGTCCACTTACAGGATGAGAAGCCTGAAGAGAGTGCATTCTGTAGCTGTCAGCCCTGAGTGCTGTCTCGCCTGTCCTCAGGGCACTTGCATCAAGATGTATGTCTTTTTCTGGAGTTCTGTGTCAGCTGGCCTCGAGATCAGAGTTGGTGACCTGTTAGCTTGTCACACCATATGCTATTCATTTGTTTATTTGTTTACTCGTTTCTCGTATATTACATCACAACCACAATTTCACCTCCCTTCTCTCCTCCCAGTCCATCCCCACCAGATCCTCTCCACCTCCATTTCCCTTCAGAAAAGGGCACGCTTCACGAGGATATCAACCAAACATGGCATATCAAATTGCAATAGGACTAGGCACCTCCCCTCATATTAAGGATGGATGAGGCAGCTCAGTAGGAGGGAAAAGGTCCCAGAAGCAGGCAAAAGTGTCAGAAGCAGTCCCACTTTCACTGTTAGAAGTCCCTCAAGAACACCAAGCTACATAACCAAATATATATGCAGAGGGTCTTTGTCTTTTAATTCTCTAGATTTTGTCAATTTTGACTAGTTCATTTATTTTCTACCTTCTCTGCTATCAATTTTTTTATCTATTCACCAAAAGTATATTCATTCATGGTATATAATAGGATGTTTGGGTAAGGATATACTAATATATCCTTATTTTATATACTAATATCCTTATATACTAATATATGCTCATTTTTATATGTGGAAAACACAAAACCTACTCTCAGCAATTGCCAAGCATACAACTGCAGTCCTCACATTGCACAGTAAATCTCCAGCTCCTCCCTCTCTCTGAAATTTGATATCCTTTGACCATTGAATCCCCCCCACACACACACACTCCCACCCCAGCTCATGGGAACCATCTCTCTGCTCTCTGTTATTATGATTTCAACATATTGGTCAGATGATGTAATACTCATCTGTCTTTCTGTGCTATGGCAACTTCACTGAATAGAACATCCCCCTAGGGTTATCTTTTTAGGATGGTTTGGGAATGGTCTAACACATGTTTCCAGCTTGTCACTGTCCATCCTGTGAGTGTGTGTGTGCTTGTGTGTGTGTGTGTGTGTGTGCTTGTGTGTGTGTGTGTGTGCTTGTGTATGTGCATATGTCTGACTACAGAGGCCCATGAATAGTATAGACATCAGTAAGGTATGTAATCCCTGTCTAAGGAAGCTTGGCCCACATGGGAAGGAAAGTGAGGGAGGAAAAGGAGACTTACCTAGAAGGCAAGGGAAAGCTGTGGAAAACCAATTTAGCCTCGTTCAACATTTTGCAGAATGCTAGCAATCTTTTGATGACAGTCCCAAGAAATGAGATTGCTAATCCCTGTGTTAAACAGCAGAACTAATTGGTGAGAGGAAAGATGGAGCAAACTCAGTTTAGAGAAGCTTAACTCCCCCTTCAAAGGCCCCAGCAGCCACTTGGTTCAAGGCCCTGGGCTCCACTCACTGTCTTCTCTCTCAGTCCAGGAAGAGTCCACATTGGCTTATGTGGAATCTAGTACTAGAGAACACAGCTAGATGTGTGTCATTGCTTCTTACTTTCCTTCAAAGTGATAGGAAGGCTTAAGGTGTCTCAGCGGGGACAGCACCCCTTCTTTCATGGAGTCCCCAGGGAAGCTAATAGTCTGAGCCTCAGGCCTCAAGACTTTCTGACACACAAAACGTAGCTTCTTTGAACACCAGGCATCCTCTAAGACTTTCTGTTGTTGGTTTCCTCCTCTTTGGTTTCTCATTAAGATTAGATTCCTTAGCCAATACGGATGAAAATCAGCCAATTAACTAAATCCCTATTAACTTCTCATGTCCAAGGGCAAGGATGAAAGAGAAGAATCCTTCTCAGTGTAGGGAGATGTCCCCTGTCCCCTCTTTGCCAATTACTGACTATGACCACTGCTGATTCTCTCCTTTCTTACAAGGGGAAAAACTATTCACATGCATTTTATTTTATACACACCTAGATCATTCCAATTGGTCCAGAAATTAGAGATGTGGGTACATGGTACGTGATAGATATCATTTACCCATTCCTTGCCAGTGAAAATAGAAATGATGAAAAAATCAGCAATTTAACATAATATAATAAGTGTAAGATGTATTTTTTTTCAAATAATTTTTTCATTGTGAAATTTCTCACTTGCTCATTGTCAAAATCTTGGAGTGTCCAAGCTCACTTGGATGTTCACTGATGTTAAATCTATAATGTTAATCCACTATCTAGGGATAAGATCTGATGAGACTGGACACAGTGTTATCATTCATGACTTCATGACATGGGTGACTTGTCTCTAAGGGGCGGGAGACAGACGGATATGCCATGTGAAGAGAGCTTGGGTAGAGTGTTTATTTAGTTGGGGAGGGGAGTAGAGAAGACAAGAGGGAAATAGAAGAAAGAAAAGGGAAAGGGGAGAAAGGAAGAAGGGAGTGAGGCAGAAGCTGCCTCTCCAGAAGAAGGGTGGGCAGAGAGAGAGCACAGGGGTTAGAAGGGAGGCAGGAGATCCCCTTGTCTCCCTGAGAAGGGGGTGGGGGAGATTGGGAATGAGCATGGGCGTGGCTTGTCTCTTAAAGGGACAGGGTACCCAGGTGACAGTCAAGGACAGCAGATTTACTTTTACAACACACAGTCACAAGTGGTATGGCCTTAGACTAGACAGTTTCTATCCAAATTTTGTCTGTGTTTATTAACTACACTGCACATGGTTTCATATATTTGAGACAATATTCTACATTAACAATGGTTATGTAGCTAAAATTTATGCTAATTACTGCACAAATATTCTTAATGTGGGTGTATCTAATTTATTAAACCATTATCCTGGTATTGTTGTACATTTCTATTAAATTCAGTTCTTCATTTTTATAAATTACATTCTGGTGAACATCTGTGCATGAATCATTTTTGGTTTTCAAATACCATTCATTGTTTCTACATAATGATGAATGTAGACGCTCTTCTACAAAAGTGGAGGTGGCTACCTCAAATACAGGCTATTGAAAAGTAGGGTCCGGTGGCTGGCAGTGTTTGCTTGGGGGCCACACACTGGGCCCAATGTCTGTTGAGATTAGTGAATCCAAGTCGATGATATTCTTGGTATGTCTGCTGGTGAGCCACCCTGGGAGTTGACTAGTAGTGTTAAAATAACACAGGATGGTGAGTAAGAAAAATCCTCTATGACAGTTTCCTTTACAGTGAGAGGAGTAGGAAATGCCTCTCATCTAAAGATAACCTTTTACTTCTCAGAATGAGAATGCTTGAGAAACATCAGCCAAGGGATGTTTGATGTTCCAGTTTCATGACATTACTGTCATAAAATACTCTGACCAAAACAACTCAGGGGAGGAAAGGATTTGTTTTGCACTCCCAAGTGACACTGCATAATAGAGAGAAGTCAAGACAAGAACGCAAAGCAGAAATTATGAAGTAATGCTGCTTGCAGGCATATTCTCTGGCTCACTTTCTGGCCTTTGTTAGCCAGGTTTTTTTAATATATATATATATATATATACAACCTAGGAACACCTTCCTGAGGAGTGGTGCTAGGCTAGGGCCTCTGACATCAATTAAATCTATTAATAATCAAGATTATCCCCACAGACATGCCCACAGGCCAACCCCATCTAGGCAATTCCTCAACTGAGACTTCTCTAAGAACTCTCTAGGCTGCATCAAGCGATAATTAAGGCTAACCAGGACACTTGGTGAGAAGGGATTAGAGCAGAACTGAGGTAAGATTGAGAACTCTAAGGAGTCCCAATGAAGTACTTCAGTGCCTACCAATAGGCTCCTCTCTCATGCCACAGGATGAGAAGCAAAACCCGGGTATGTTTCTCCATTCCATAGCCATCAGTTCTTAAGGGGTATGGCTTTCTCTTCAGCTCTGTCAGTGGTGAGAACACATTGATGACCTGGTAAAGCTGGCATACCTTCTTCCTTCCAATAGATGTTAATTTCATCCACTGCTTTTGTAAAAATATCATCCACTCCTGTTGTTTTGGTTCATGAACCATCTTTCTCAGAAGCACCTGGGCTTCCTATTAAAAAGTGTAAATGGCTGAATCACACCCATCTAAGATTTCTTTAAGCAAAATCTGTGGTGTGAGCCCAGCTGTCCCTTGTGATAAATGTCCCATGATTCTTTTGTATACTATAAATCGAAATGATATGGGATCACCTGGTGGTGAAAGGCACAGTATGTAGACTCTGGTGCCAAAGTGCCTAGCTTTGAACTCTTCCTTAACTGCTTTTTAGCTATATTCTTAAGGCAATTTATACCAACTCCCAGTTACTCTGTCTCTTCAACTATAAAAAGGAGATACTAACAATACCCGCACCTTAGTGTTGTGAGGATTTGATGAGCTAATATATACTTGTAAAGACTTACAAAGCAGCCTATAATGGGCTTAATGTTTACTAAATGTTAAGTCACTGAAGCACAATATCACACCAAGTTGCTGCTGAGGGCAACAATTTGAGATTCAAAAGACAAGACCTTTGACCTTTTAACCATCTTTCCTAGATATTTCTTCATTTCAAATAACCTCCTTCATTATTTCCTCCCTTAATTAATGCTTCCATTGTTTCTAGTTCTTTGTTGTGTCCTAAAATGAAAGTTCCATCACTACACGACGGCTTAGTTGGCACACTTTGGGGCTATCAGAAATCCATCAGCTCTGCTTGCTTTGGGAGGAGGGGAGGATTTTTGCTTCCTGATTCCTAGATCAGAGAAATGTGAAGAGCTGATTGTTAGGAGTGAAAGTGAGCAACCTCATGCTGGGTTCTCAAATACTACATAATGCGCTACAGGTTGAGCATACTTAGTCCGAAAATCCAAATCCAAATTGCTCTGAAATCCAAAGCTTTGGAAGTATCAACATGGCGTTTAAAGGGTTTTAGATCAAGAATACTTTTCATTGGAGATTTTCAGATCAGAGATGTTCAACTGATAACATCTATGTAGATTTTTTTAAAAGTCCCAATGACTTGGATTCCCAAGTGTTTTTGATATGGAGTTTTTGCCTGTGCTAAATCCAGGAATAGTGTAACCTGCGTGCTTTGTGAATGGGCTCTATCAGCCATTGCAAAAATCAGTCTCCCAATGCAAAACATGAGTAAATATAGGAGTAGATACCTGTCACTGGCAGAGGGGAGCAGTCCTTGTGGTTAACAGGTTGTAGAGGCACAGGCCACTTTCAAAGACAACTTTTCAGGATGTGGTCACTTCTGATTAAAGTACAGATCAGCCCCTGCCGAGTCCTCTAAGCATCTTGGCCTTTCAAACTCAAATGCTCTTTTAATCTCTTGTCACCATGAACTTGTGTTTCCTCCAGGCAATTTGAGTTCTTCTCAGTGAGAACCAGGGAGCTGCCAACTGTAATGAGAAAGCCTCAGCTTCCCAGTATTTCAAAAAGGCAATGGTGGGCTTTAATGTCGGGAGCCATTGATTTGAGAAAATCTTCTAAGCAGGATCAGTCTCTAAAAGAAGGGTTATCTTAGATCAGCATGAATAACCTTTGGGAAGTTTTTGGGGGTCTTGTAGGGAGGCTGTAAGTTGAAGTGTGGTTTGTTAAGCACCTGACTTTCTGTTTAGAAAGCAACAATAAAGAGAAAGGACAGCATCCCTGCTCTCTGTGTGAGCAAGCATTACAACAAAGATGTACTCCTTTTATTCAGAACATGAACTTAAGTTGTTCTCTTGCATGAGGAGCAAAATTATACAAAAATTCAGAGACCCTACTGGGAGATCATTGGTCACTGATAAGCATATTGCTATGTAAACATGAATAATTAAAATGTCCAGAATGGCAGTGCTTTACAAAGCACTTCCACATTCATTTGTCATGGATTCTTTGTATGTAAATGAGAAATAGCTCTGAAAGTGTGAACATAACCAGAGTATGTTAGCAGTTTTTAATTATTTCTTTTATCTTTGAAATTATAATATAATTATATTATTTTCCCATTCTCTTTCTTCCCTCCAAACTTTCTCATGGACACCTTCTTGCTCTCAAATTCATAGCCTCTTTTTTCATTAATTGTTGTATAATCCATATATATTTCTAAATGCAACCTGCTCAGACTGTGTAATGTTACTTGTAGGTATATTTTCAAGACTGACCATTTGGTACTGGATAACCAATTGGTGTGTTCTTCCCTGGCAAAGAGTGTTTCTCCTTCTGTCTTTTTGAAGTGGTACTGTTAATCTTCTTTTTCCCCTGATCTGATCATTTAGTGCAGGTTTAACCCTGCTTTCTGTGTTTAGTACTGCATATCCTCCCCAGGGATAGGCAGTTGTCCTCAGGATATGTAGAAGATTGGTTCCAAGATCCCTAGTAGATACTGAAAGCTTCATGCACTCAATTCCTTATACAAACCATTCTCATATAATGTACTATACATTTGAATGCATTGCATGTTGTCATGCCCAACAAAATATTTAAATGTCACATGAATCATTGCGCTATTATATTGTTAGAAGTAATAATACCAAGAAGGCTTTAGATATGATTATAGATATAGCTATTTGGTATGACTGAATTACCATGGGGCTAACTACATGGTGAGTGTCAACAATTATGTATTTTTTCTAACATTTTCACTCCACAGTAGTTTGAATCCATGGGCAAAAAAATATGATTTAAATAAAAGTAAAATAGATTTAAATAAAGGACTGAGTTTGGCCTGACAGTGGTGGTGTATACCTGTTTGTGCTCCAAGACTCCATAATGGCATGAAGATTGTGTTTCCTGAAGATAAGTTAGTTCTCTTATCTTTGCTAGAGACAAAGAAAATGACCTAATATGTGTCAGTCTCAAGACAGATTGGAACAGCTGTAGACATCTGTAGGGCTACACAAATGTGAACGCAGTAGCAAATTACAAAAATTGAAATAGTCATTGCTGGTATTGACTGTGAGGCTGGGCTCAGCTGATCCACACATACATCTAGGCAGTAAGGCTTGCATTATTATTTTAACCTTTCATAATTTGCCCAATTTTGGCATTTATGCGAAAGTTTAATTTACATGCATATTCAGAAAGTGTCAGAGTTGAGGGAGAAGGAACACGAAATGTTTACCGACACAAATAGGTTGAGGACGATGTATTCTAAGACACCCATGTACTTGGCAAGATTTTTTAAACTTACCAGATGTTTGGATTTGTAGAAATTCATTCGCTGATGTTCCCTCACCCTCAACTTTTAGAACTCCCAGTGGCTAAAACTCACCCATTTTCAGAAGCTCTGCTATTTTTCTCTGATAGTTATTTCTCACACTCCAGATGGCCTCAGAGTTACCAGTATGATCTCCTAGAGGCCAAGGGGCTTCAGCTCTTGGAGAAACTTCAAGTGTGGCCTGTAGTTATCCAGAGCATTGGCCTACTCATTTTCTTCAGGTTGAGTAGACAGAGATGATAAATTAATGGCTTGGTATATGAACACACTTTGAAATACTATTCTCTTTGTGGTTATGACTCTCAGCTTCAACAAACTAATTTCAGATTTTATCTGGAGCACCAGTAATCACACAGGACAAGAGAAATTACAAAATATAATCTGATAAGGCTTAACACAATTATTAGGCTAAACTTTAAGCCAGAGACAGAATCACAAGGATTTAATGCCTACTCACTCTTATGCTAAATTCTCAAAAACAAATCATCCAATTTACTATTATCTGTTTATTTATTTGTTAATTATTTTGTGACAGTCTCACTGTATAGCTCTGACTATAATTATCGATGTAATTTATAATTACCATTCCCAATGGCCTTGATTTTGAGAGAGAGTAATGCTGAAGAGAAAGGGTGGATGGGGGTGGGCAACTCAGTCTATGCTGTGGCTTTGCAACACATGTGAGCCAAATGAAGGTGTAAATTTAACCTGGATTTAAATTGCCAGTTCAGCTACGCAGTAGCCCAATGTTCCTTTATGAGTTACTCCACTCTCTGAGCTTCAATTAATCACAGAAAAACAAACGTCTCAAGTAGTATCATCTTGTTCGATTGTGGCAATGAGTAATTTTATGCAAAGTGATGTGATCTTTCCAGACTACCAAGTCACCCATGACTCAATCAGTAGATTGAGCCGGCTGTGATTTCTGTTGCTAATTTAGTTTAAATGATTTCATTTGATTTTTTGAAAGTATAATAAAATCGCATCACCCCCACACACACACACCTTTCTTCCCTCCCTCCAAACATTCCTATATATTTCTCTTGCTTTCTTTCAAATTCATGGCATCTTTTCTTTTCATGGTTGTAACATGCATATATGTATATGTGTATATATTTATATTCCTAACTGCAACCTGATTAGTCTGCGTAAAGTTACTTGTACATATGCTCTCAAGGCCAACATTTGGTATTAAATAACTGTGTGCTCTTCCCTGAGGAAGACTCTTTCTCCCATGCTCAGCATTCCGTACCTGCCTGTAGTTCTTGGTATAGGATTCCGGCCTCATGGACTTTCCCCTGCCCACATTATCATGTCTGTTGTTGTCCTTGTTCAGCTTATGTTGAGGCAGTCATGTTAGTGAGACTTTAATGGATGTTGCTTCCTGCTAAGTGGAGAGCATCTCAGTCAACCACAATCAATCAAAATGCAGAACTGCAGAGCCCAGTTCCAACTGAAGCATCTTCAATATAACTCTAGAACCCGAGACTCAACAATCACTGGGGGGAATAGGGGGCAGAAAGATTATAAAAACCAGAGGATTTGAGGTGTTGCTCTGAGAGTGTGTGTCTCCTAAGCATTTCTGTTGCTGATTTTATTGCTTTGGCTTTTACTGTGACCTTAAAAGATAAAAAGTATTCATTAAGGCGTTCTGCTTTACATATGAGGCAACTGATGCTGAAAAGAAAGTAATCCATTGATGCCAGTCGAGTCCAGAGGATAGAAAGGAAATCTTTCACAGCAGAGAAGAGCAAAGGATCTGGAGCCAGATCTGCATCTCGACACTGCCACCTACCAGTTTCTGTGTATACCGGGGAAGTTACTTAACATCTCTGAGTCTCAGATTCCCATCAAACCTGAAAGAAGCAAAGCAACAGCAAAGTCTACCTTATAGATTATTAAAGGAGAGCAGGTATTAAAAATACCTAGGGCAGTGTCTGACATGGAACGAGTGCTCCATAAATCAGGACCAGAGCTCAGCTCCCCTATGCCAGTGCCGTCCTCTGCACCTCACTGCTCTGTTGAAGCATCTCTGGGTAGCGTTCTTTATGAGAGACAATGTCTCCAGGAGTCCTTGGAGAACAGGGCTGGCATTGTTCTCTATCAGGTATTATTCAAGTATATAAATATCTACATTACAGACACAGGCCTGGTAAGTTTTGAGCTCCCGAGAACATTGCAACTCTTCAGGGCTTGTATAAACACCAAACCTGGAAAATTTCCCTGGAGGTCAGGTGTCTGGGGTAGTATAGAATAGAAAGGAACTAGAGCAAGCTTTCCTAAGCAGGAAGACTGAGCCAATAAATTACACAAATAGTATTATACTCTAACAGCATAGCATTGACAGAAGGTTATACAAATGGAAATGGGAACAGATAATATATAACTTGCTTTTGGGGCCTGGGGAGATGGCTTGCAGCACAAATGTGAGCATTAAAATTTAGATGCTCAGCACTCGTACAATTGCCAGGCAGCCATGGCAGCTTTCCCAATGCCAACATATAGGAGGTTGAGACAGGGTATCCTCAGAGCAAGATAACTAGGTAGATAAGCCAAATCAGTGTGCTATGGGCTCAAGCAAGAGACCCTGCCTCAATATATAAGGCAGAGAATGCTGGCTGAAACAGCCAGCATCCAACTCTGACATCCTCATTGATGTGCACATATACTCATATGCACCCCACCCAAAGTGTACACACATATTAATATTGATATACATATACTATATATGAATGTACATGCTAAATAAATATTTCTAGAATTATTTAGCTACTTTATATCACTGTGATAAAGTACCATGACCAAAAGCAAGTTAGGGAAGAAAGCGTTTCCTTCCTATTACAGTTCCACATCACAGTTCATCATCAAGGAAGTCATGGCAGGAGCTTAAGCAGAGACCAAGGAGGAGCCTGCTTTCTTACACAATCCAGTACTACCTACCTGAGGTGTCACTACCCACACATCAATCACTGTTCAAGAAAATGCCTCACAGAGTTACCTGTAGACCAGCCCAATGGGAGCATTCCCATCAGGTGAGGTTCCCTCTTCCCAGATGATCCTGACTTCTGTAAAGTTGACAAAAAACAAACAAACACACACAAAAAAAACTGGCCAACATGGGCATTAGACATCTGTTACACAGGATATTAATGGCACTGGTCCCTGGTATATTTTAACAATCAAATTGTAGACAACATACTAATAAAAGCAATTTAGAAAACAGTAAAGAAAGTTTATAATGTAATCTATAAGAGATAAAACCCAAATCAATAAGCCTAATCATATAAAAATATACATATATAACAAAATGCCAAAAGAAAAGGAACTAGCCAAATCACAGAATGGAAAAAATATTTATAGTATATGACAAAGAGTTCATAGCTCTAGAAGGCAAATGACAGCTAAAAACTGATATAAAAACTAAATGACCTCGAAAACCATGTGGAGGGCAGGATCAGAAGAGAATTGGAAATAGCCACTGAAAGTATGAGAACTTACTTAACTTCAGTAGTAGTTAGAGCATGCAAATTAAATCAGTGAGATTCCATTTTTACTGTCTGATTACCAAAAACAGTGACTAGTATCCATAGAGGGCTCTGGAGATAGCGAGGAAATGGACATGCCATGCAGCCTGAATGTGGAGCCTGAGTGTGGAGTCACAGATAAAGCCAGAGCTCTTTAGTGTACCCTGACAGTATCCACTAAATGACAGAGTGTGGGTACCTGACCGAACAATACTGCCTTTTGTAGTGATAGGAGAAAGTAGGCCTGCTTTTTGTCCCGCCCGGCTCCCGCACGGTTAGCTTAACACCTGAAATAACAACACATAAA
>LOJH01008284.1:7581-28304 GCA_001685095.1 Ellobius talpinus | reverse complement strand
AATTTCTTAGATTGGTTTATATGGTAGGATTTGGGTAATTGTACAATGGCCTTGCAGCTGCTTGGTCCACGAAGCCAGATGCCTCAGCTGCCCCAACCCAATGGTGAAAGCTGGAGAGTTTCTGGTGTGCAGTTGCCTTGGGAATGCTGGAGAAGCTGGAGGCAATAGCAATAGATGCATTTGTTCTGGGAGGAGAAATAAGGGAGCCAGACGTGCACAACTTTCCCCTCTGACCTTTCTGTATCTGGGTCAGTTATTCCTTCAAAGTTAACCACGTGGAGGGCAGGCCTTTCCTCCTCACTCAGTCCTCCTTGGAAATGCCCTCCGAGACATCTCTAGGGGCGTGTTCTCTTAGCAATTCTAAATCCTCATCAAGCTGATCATCAAAGCCTACCATGACACAGTCTATTCTTATTGGACCACTGGTACTTCCATGAATTTCTCAAAATTGAAGAAGCTTATATTAACTTGGAAATAGTATCCCCAACTCCAGGATAATGTATATAAGAAACAT
Source organism: Ellobius talpinus (assembly GCA_001685095.1). NCBI lineage: Eukaryota > Metazoa > Chordata > Mammalia > Rodentia > Cricetidae > Ellobius > Ellobius talpinus. Next base: position 27,790 of record LOJH01008284.1, on the reverse strand, counting down.
TTCAGGAGATGATTTAAAAAAATGTTCATTAATTTTCAAGTGTGTATCAAGCAGCTTCAAAATAGGCTATGTAAAGCATGTGTTTGGGATGGAGGAGGCGGTCAAAGCAAAGGCAGGGCAAACGGTAATGCATAATAGTCCACACCAAATGCCAAGGGCCAGAAACTCATGAAGCAATCACTGAGAGCAAAGCCTTACCATGGTGACATCAACTCTATGTCATCAGCGGTGGCCCAGATCAGTTCAGTCTAGTGGAGAAGGCAGGGGAAAGGTCATGAGAATGAGCCATACTGCAGAAGGGACCGAATGAATGAGGGTGACAAGCAAAGTGCAGTAGAGGGGGGCATCCCTTGGATGCAGAGGTGTGGCATGGATAGGAACAGAAAGCCGTGATGAATTGGCTGGTTTGGTGTGTTATGGGTGGTTGTATTTCAGCACAATTGGAGTTTTCTCATATAAATGGGTCCACTCTGTGAGCTGGCATGTAAGAAACCAACAAGCATACAGTAGTAACCGAAGAGTCTAACTCTGTTTCTCATAAGACTTCATGGAAGACGAGTCTGTAACCTCAGGACAGACATCGCTGGGTGTATAGTCAGGACCACTGGGGTCAAGATTGAGCCCCATGGCTCAGGACACCCTTGATTCCATAAGCCTATTCCAGTATTCCTAGAATATTCACGCATGCTCATAATTATTGAATTTGGAGCTGGGTAGGCTGAGAGTCACTAAGAAACTCTCCTGTAGAAAAACTATCTTTATCGCTAGTCTACCTTTGGGCTGTGAGTTAGGCCAAGATTGGGTAAATACCATAGCCATGTTCATGTTACTGGAGAGAACAGAGCCCCTGACAAGCACAGCGTCCAAGCAGAAATGTTCGGTGTGGCAAAGGGAAGAAGAGCTGGTCAGACTCCTTTGGAGAGACAGGTCCTCCAAGGAGTGTAAGGACCATGGAACTTTCAGTCACCAATTATCTCAGGGTAGCCTTGGAGTAGACATCTGGCTTTCTCAGTTAAACCCTTCCTGGATAGTCTGATGAGTGAACTGAGCAAGAACAGAAAGAGCCAACAAGTTGGGCCTGACCTGGGCCCATCAGTTCTCCCTTCTCGCTGCCTCGGGTTGGCTGCTGTTTTCAGTGTGTCACGGCTTAACTTCTCAATCCCATTTTGTCCCTCTTCCTTTTGCAAGGACCCGTTCCTTTTAGACAGCGTGCGTGTCAAATTCTGCTTGCTTTGGGAATCTAAAATCATGCTTGGGACCAGGGATGAATCAGAAAAAGATATCCAGGAAAAACTACAGGAGCTTGGATCAGGGCAAGAAAGAAGAATCTCAGACAACTAACTAACCGCCCAGTGGGCATTTGAAGATGTATCAAGAAGGAAGAGTCAAGAACTCTGAGGCATTAATGATCAGGAGGCGCCAACTCATTTGTTCTATTAACAACACCCAAACATCTGTCATTAGAGTCCAAGTGCCGGGAGGGACGCTGGACTGTGCAGACGGAAAGGTACATTATTGTTCATGGGGAATTGTAGCCCAGCTCTGGATACCTAGAGAAAGGGAGTTTCCTTAAAGTCAGGATGTTCTGGGGAGCATTAAACATGGTCTTCCAAAACAAATGAGCATATCTTTGGTTGTTATATGCGTGTATATTCTGTGTATTTGTGTGTTTATGTAATGATGTTTTGCATGTATGTATATGTTGGGTGTGTATTTTTGTTTATGTATGTGTTTTATGTGCATGTGTCTATTTGAGTTAGTGTTACACATGCATGTGCGTGTATTTTATCAATGTATATGTGTGCATGGATGTGGAGATGCATGAGATGCATTTTTTGCATAATGTGTCTATGTGTGTATCTGTATCTATGTGTGTATTTGTGTCTACGTATGTATATGTATGCGTCTTTCTGTATAGATAAGTTCATGTGTTTTTGTGTGTGAATATATGTGTATGAAAATGTACACATGTGTGTATGTATGTGTGCATGCATGCATATACATGTGTGTTTATTTGCATGTGTGTTTATCTGCATGTACATTATTGTGTATATACATGTTTATATGCATATATGTATGTGTGTATGTATACATGACATGTGTGCTGTGTGAATGCATGTATGCATGTGCATGCATATGTGTATACATCTGGCTATATGCATTCATATGTTCATGCAAGCACATACACATGTACATGCATATATGTTTGCACATGCATTTGCACATGTACATTTGTACATTTGTGTGTACTTGTGTGAATACTTGAACGTGTGTGGGCATGTGTATATGTATATGTGCATATTTGTGTATGTGTATGGAAATGTATGTATATTCTCATCTGTTTATATGTGTGTGTCTCTGTCTTTGTGTGTATTTCTGCATATGTTGATATATGTGTTTGTGTCTTTATGTCTATGTGTGCTTCTGTTTTGTGCACATGTATATATGTGTGTATATGTATGTATATAAGTAGGTGTACAAGCAATGGTGAAAATTAGCTTAATGTAATTTTATCGAATAATTTCATTGTTGGGGAATATGAAGAGAATATGGCAACGCCTTCCAGTTGACAGAAGACACAGGTGGGAGGGGGCTGTGAGGAAGTCTGGCCAATCTGTTTCCACATAAAATTTAAGATTACTGATGGGGATTGTATTGAATCCATAGATTGATTTTGGTAGGATTTTGCAGCATTATTCCTATTAATCCGTAGGCATGGCAAGTCTTTGCATCTTCTAATATCCTTTTCAATTTCCTTCTTTAATGGGCTAAAGTTTTTATTATACGAGTCTTTTACTTCCTTGATTAAATTTATTCTAAGATTTTTTCTTTTATGTCATCATAGTTAGGACTGCTTTCTTTATTTCATTCTCATAATGTTTGTTGTTGGTATGTAGAAAGGAACAGTGGTTGGTGTGTGTTCGTTTTGGGCCCTGCTACATTGTTGAAAGTGTCCATCAGCTGTAGAAGTTTCCTCACAGAGCCTTTCGGGACGATTACGTATCGAATCATTTCATCTAAAATAAAGGTGCTTCGATTCCTCCCTTTCCTCTCTATATGCCCTTGATCTTTTTCACTGGCTTTATGCTCTAACAAAGACTTCAAGGGCTGTGTTGAATAGAAACGGAGAGAGTAGACATCCTCGTGTTTCTGATGTTAGAGGAAATGCTTTGAGCTTTTCTCCACTTAGTGTAACTGGAGGGTTCTCTCTTGTCCACCAGTTGCTGAAAAATCTCTCTGAGGCTTAATATTAATTACAATCTGCTTGTCCTATCAACCCAAGCTTATTATTAACTAGCTCTTACAACCATTTTTATTATTCTATATTTTACCATGAAGTTTGTGGCTTGTTACCTCACATCTTGCTTCCCCGACAGCGGCTGGCGTCTCTCTGACTCTATCTTCTTTCTCCTTCTGTATCTGCTTGGATTTCCCACCTAGCTATATTCTGCCCTACCATAGTCCAATGGAGTGTTGTTCATCAACCAATAAATGCAACACATATTCACAGCATACAGAAGGACATCCCACATTAACTTAGCATCAGCATGATATTATCTATGGGCTTATTACATATTGATTGCCATTGTTATGTTGAAATATGATCCCCACATCACTAGAGTCCCCAGGACTTTTATCATGAAAGAATGTTGGATTAAAAATCTAAGTTGTGAATTTTCTTCTGCAGTTCAGATTTTTGAAGGCCAATCCTATAGGCAAGGAATGGCTTCAGAGGAAGGCATTTCCCCAAACCAAATTCTGATCGATTAAATGCCAAGATTTAAAGAAAGAACTTCTGGTTGCTTATTGAGCTAAAGTACTAATCCTATTTTCCCCACTATAAATGAATATTTTTCTTTGAGTATATGAGTAAATTTAGAATCCCAGAGGTAGAAAGATTGTACCTCATTAGAAGTATTTTTCCCCATGTCTGCAGATATTACAAGTAACTGTCAGCAAATCAGTCACTCCATCAATCCCACACAGGTGATTTAATATTTGGGGCTTTGAAGGGTTTTTTTGTTTTCTTTTTTTAAGATTATTTAAGTTGCTCAGTGACTGACTCTTTTTAGCTCTTTGGAGAACTGAACAGTCACTTCCTGGTTTCCTAGCATTTGATGAGAAACTGAGTTCTCAGAGGGAGATTTGGGGAGCATCCATTCTTTGATGTTTGATATTATGGCTGGGAGAGACTCAGCTCCACTTGGGCTCCAGATGTCATACATCAGAAATGAAGGCATTGATTCTATCTGGCTGAGCGTGAGGGACAGCTAGAAACGTGGAGGAGCCTGTGCCCCGAGAATGGAATTGCAGGCCTGTCACAGGCATGGAACCCAGGATGAACAAAGGCATGGCTGCCGGGGTCCTGCTGAGATAGGAGGGTGAGAACAGCTGAACACCACCCTCAGGCTGCTGCGCACAGGGCAGAGGATGAGTTTCCTTTTCTTTCCCTGGTTTCTGTGTCACACACATAAAGGGCAGTGAAATGCCAACGTGACCGGGCTGAAAGGTTGGAACTGGAAACTGTGGGAGATAACGAGCCGCGAGAGGGGACGGCAGGCCCGCAATGCTGAGCTTCACATTCCCGCTGCAACTCTTAACCAGAAAAGGACGTTCATTTAGTGCACGCATGTGCAGAAAGAGACACAGAGAGACAGAGAGAATAGAAAGAGAAAGACAGAGGGAAATGGAGACAGAGACAGAGAAAGACAGAGACAAAGAGATACAGAGTCAGAGAAATAGAGAGAGAAGAACGCAGTATTGGCATGGTACCGTTCCACTTCAGCATTTTCTTAAAGATAAGTAATTCTTTGGAGGTGATAGTTCTTTTAAGATTTCTGCTCGTGCAGAACTGTCCTGTAACTACCAACACAGTAGTTACACTCTTCAGAAGGATGTTTGGGGTGACATATTCTGTACCAGATACTGATCTAGACACAGGACTTGGCAGAAGAAAAGAAGATATTTGGGTTTGTGCAGGGCAGTTAATATCCCAAGGCTTGAATTCTCTAGTGAACATGAACATAAAATTTCACTGGGAAAAAAATTTTTAAAAAAGATTTATTATAGCTTTAATTCTCTCTGTGTTTGTCTGAGGAAGGCAGAAGAGGCCATTAGTCCTCTGAAATAACGGCAAATGGTCAGCTATCTGATGATGGTTGATTATTCAATCCTTTTCTACAGATGAGAAAGTTGAACTGCAGAGAGTTTAGGGAACCACTGAAAGCTGCACAGCTGGGGAGCAATAGGCAAGGGCTTGAACCCCACAATCCAGACCTGGAACCTATGCTCTTGTCCACTGGGTTGGACTGGCAGTGTTGGTCCAGCATTCACTGATGGTGTGGTTCTGTTTTTTCTGGTGTCACTATGCTTTATCTGAAAATGTTTAGCACCCTTGTATTCTGCTCTTTAGGGCTTTTGCTCTCTACACTAATTTACTGCATGCAACTTAACAATGACACCTTCATCCTTTCAATCATGTGGGCAGCACCTCAGCAAGAGGGACAAGCCCAACTGATATCACCACTCTCCCTACTGAGATAAAAGGGCTGTGCCTGTTACATCTTCTGTGGCCAACACATGGTAGCTCTGGCAACTGTAAGTTTCTGGCTCTGTGAGATCAGAAACTTTGAAGCTGCACCTGCTTTCTCTGGCTGGACCTCTGATCTAGGATAGGAAGACAATCAGAGGTGGGAGGCATATTTCCAAATTTGCTGGAAACAGCTTTTATGAAGGAAAGCCTATGGAGACATCCCTCATAATGGAAATGGGACAAGAGTGGGGGGTAGGAAAAGATACAAAGACACTCACGTGGGCTATCTTAAAGGCTGCCTTCCATAGTAGCTCAGTCCAATACATAGTCTCACCCTTGGGACAAAAACCAAACCATCAATTATTTATAAAATTCCTTCATGGTGTAAGAGGTGAGAAAGATGTAGGCAAACATTTGAGTAGTACAAGCTTCTCAAGTGGTTCTGAGTCACCTCCTAGACTAGTTGCTTTGTTAAGCATTTGAGCAAGGTCTGGGGCCTGATTTCAAACGGAAGCTCCCTCCAAATGCCTGCTAACACCAAGCCCTGGTGAGTCAATGCTTTCTAGATTATTCTTCATGATTCCCTTCTGTCTCAAAAGCAACACATCTCTTCTGCATTTGTCCCCCTTGACCCAATTATCTACAGCCAAGGGGACTTTCATTTCCTTGGCTGCTTCTCCTTCCTTTGGCTTCAGTAGATGACAAGGATGATCCTTCTCTCTCTCTCTCTCTCTCTCTCTCTCTCTCTCTCTCTTTTAACTTTCCTTATTCCAGCTAAGTGAGTCTGCCTGCACAGATTAGTCTGCAGCTCATGCAAAGCTTTGGGCTCCACTCTTCCTGCATGGCGTTACCTGGACATGCTTCTAAAGATGCCGTGTGGCTTCTCAGTTCTGAGTTCTACTCTGAATTCAGTCCTGTTCATAGCACCATGAGCGACAAATCCGTACACCAATCATGATGTTTACAGCAACTGCCAACTGGGTGGTGTCTAGAGTCACTTAGGAGACAAACTTCTAAGCATGCCTGTGAGTTCGGGGTTAGGTTGCCTGAGGTGGGAACACTGGTCTATGGTAGACAGGTTCATTCCATGGGCTGGAGTACTGGACAAAGTAAGCTAAGTATTCATTTCTCTCTGTTTTCCAACTGAGGATACCATATGATCAGGCGCTTGAAGTGACTGTTGCCATGACATCCCCACAGCCACAGGCAATAGCCCCCCTCAGTGTAAGCTAAAGTAGACTCTTTTCTCAATGGCTCTTTTTAGACCGTGTGTCACGGGGTCCAGACAAATCGCCAATACATTGATTGACTGGTAAGCATAGCCAGGCAGAATGGTGGGGCTAATTCTTCTCGGACCCGTGTTTTTATAGTAGGCACAATGTAGCTAGACAGAAAGCAAGTATACCAGGCCCCCCCCCTTGGTCTGGGCATGTATGTAGTTAAGTGGCAGAGGGAGAATGAGCATGCACAAGGCCCTGGGTTCCATTCTCAATAAAATAAGTAATAGCCATACAGTGTGAGTATTCTAAAAATGTTTGTATGGGGTTGTGAGAGATGGCCTTTTAGAGTCCCATTAATCATTTTCTCACTTCATGACACTGTTTTTTTCTAACAAAGCTGTAGAGTACCATATACATTCACTAGAAAGATTTCAGAAATGAATACATTTTTGATTCCTGTGTACCCACCCATGGAACACTATCTAGTTTTCTCTAAGATTAAAAAAAATGTCCAAAATAATTTTAGACATTTGCCAAGACTATTCAGAGAGTTTTTGCTCAGAGTTTGAGTCCTAACAACTCAGGTGGGTTCCTTCTTCGCCCACGTGAGTTTAATAATTTCTTTTCCCTCACTGAACGTTTTCATGAGCTTGCTGACTGGTAGTCAATGAAGAAGTGTTTTGTAGGCCATTAACTGGAATAACAAAAGCAAAGCAAAAAGCCATCTCTCCTTTTGAATTTTTCCCAAACGCTTCAAATAGATTTTCTAGGCATTACTGAGCGAGTGTGGTCAGGTGATGATAATTCACTTTTAGTAGCCTCATTTACATTAGCTAGCACTTTGGAGAGCCATAGTTCAGGCTGAGAATTACCCAGGAGAAATTGCTCTTGAAAGCAATCATTGTGAATGAATTTTCATCACTCAGTCTTATCATTTCTTGCCTGTTCTGTCACATTCTTTCTTTTCATCCCTAATAAAAGTTAAATACAAATAGAAGTCTTATGATATTTTCTTTAGAAAACTTAGTCTTAATAATAATAACAGTTGGTCTACAGAGCCAATTAGCTGTGTTGTTTACAAATGCATACAACACACACGCATGCGCGCACACACACACACCCCAAGTTGGTAGTAAATACATAATGCATTTTTGTCTTCTTATGGGAAATATTGTTTTAGTTTCTGCTTGCCTATAATGTTTCACAAAAATTTGATTTTCATGTAGCTTAACTCGTGCAAAGAATAAGATTAAGTACAGCCATTTGGAATGTTTAAACAGGAAAACTATCAAATTTATTTTAAGTTACCAACAAACAGAAAGTTGCAATTTTCAACTATTGCCTTAAAATCTAGAATAAATCCTAAGGTAATGTTGATAAATATTTATCAATTTCTTATTTTATGTTGAACCCAATTTTAACAGATTCATGAAGAGTTTTGTTGCTGGTGGTGGCAATGGTTAGTTTTGATTTATTTCATTGGATCTTAGAAGTCTGGTGACATTATTTTTGTCATTTCTCAATTTTTTCAGATGAAAAATAAAGATTTCAAAACATGACTTGCCCAACTTCTGGTGAATTCAGCATTGAAACCCCCCCAAATCAGCTTTATTAACCTTTATACTCAATGACACAGTATCTTATACTACATTCTAAAGAGGTGTTCACAACCATCGGAAACTCATTTGTGACCTTTATGGTCATTAGATATGAATGTGTAGTATACATACATGCATTCAGGCAAAACATTCGTGTATGTAAAATGAATATAGATAAATCTTTTAAAATTAAATAAACAAATAAGTGTATCTAAAGAGTTGGCCAACAGTGAGCTAGCCACTGGAGGAAGAGACACTCTTTCCGCACAAAGACACTTGGTGTTCAAGGTCACAGTAAGCAATGAAGTTAGAGCTTTATAGGTTGAGAAACTTACAAAAATTCCCACTGGTCTCTCTTTTTTTAAAACTTAAACCTTAAAATCCAAGGAAAAAAAAAACTAAAAGAAAGAAGGAAAAGACTGTAGCCAGGACTGCTGGTACACACTGATCCCAGAATTCAGGAGGATCGTGCATTCAAAGGCAGTTTGGGTCACAAGCAAGTTCTATGTCAGCCTGAATTACAAAGAAAGCCCACATCTTGACCACAGTAACGGCAATGATGACAATGGTTATAATTAATTATAAGTTGAATTATAAATTAAATTAATTAGGGTAGAAGACTGACAATATTGACCCCTTTAAACTGTTGTATGTGCCTATCAAGACTACTTGAAGAATTGCCCCTTCCACAGCAGCGTCTCGATGATGTGCTGTCAACACCAAGCACTGCCAAGAAAGAAGGAATACCATGGTAAATACAATGGGCCCCTGTTGTGGAATATTCCTATACACTGTGGGAAGATATGTCTCTGTGGTTGGCTTAATCAAAGCTAAGCAGCCAAAAGCTAGGCAGGATTCTGGGGACAGAGAGAATACTAGGAAGAAGAAAGGCAGAGCTGCTGGGCAGACATGGAAGGAGCAGGATGGGCAATGGTCCTTAGGGCAGCACATAGATGAATAGAAATGGGTTCGTTGAAGTTATAAGAGCTAGCTAAAAATAAGCCTAAGCTATCGGCCGAGCTTCCATAATTAATAATAAGCCTCCGTGTCATTCTTGGTGAGCTGGAACCCCCAAAAGAAAAGCTTGCTCACAGAGAACTGCTCTTGGAGCTTGTATTTACACGGGGACTAGTTGAACCAGTTAAACAATAAGTGTGTAAAGATATGTTCATTTTACTGAAGAAAAAAATAAAAGTTAGAATAGTTGGGTGTGGGTAAAGGCCTCTCAGAAACAATTAATTAATTAATTAATTGGACATGAATCAATGGGATGTACCAGGAAGGACTTTTTGAGTGTGTTTAAGGATTTTAACCCTATAACCTCAAGTGTCACTTTTTAAATCTCTTTGGCCACTTTAGATTTCTCTTCCCCTAATAAGCTTGAAATACTTTCTTTGTGATATAAATAGGATATTATATAGCAAAGAATTGAAATGTGAACAATAATTTTTCACATCTTGGAGAAAAGACACATATATGGAGGAATGAGCAATTTTCATTTCATAAATATTTCTAGAATTTCAGTATCCTAACACAACACCTGATACTTCTACTTTTTCAAGCATTTGGTAAAATATTCTCTGATAAGACATGAGAGGCTTTCCCCACTCCCAACCCCACCATGTTTTTCAGTAATAGGATACTTAGACACACATCTTACTGTCCAATATAAATAAGTTTAGTTTGAAATTCAGTAAAAATATATCTCTATATAAGTATCCAATTTAAGACTAGTCACTTATAAAAGTAGAAAGTTCCTTCCTATTGTTGAAATGTGTCCTACACATATCATATTGGAATCTCAATTCCAAAATTCATATACTGATGAAATCTGGAGATGAGTATTTCAAGAGAGTGATTGAATTATAAGGGTTCTGTTATTATGAATGGATTAATCTATTCAAGGACTAAGTAGTTACTGTGGAAATAGGTTCATGAAAGCATCATCAACAACAATAAGAGTTCATTGGCTTACTGGCTGTCCCCTGTCATTGGTACCTAATGAAATTGTTTCCTGATGGTGAGTGACTGCCAGCACCATGCTTCACAGCACCACTCTTCAAAACTGTGACCTAAATGAATTTATACTCTGTAAATTGCCTAGGCTCAGGGACTTTGTTCCAGTAACAGGAAATGGACTCCCAGTCTCAAAGTTTATCTTCTATTTCTCCTTCCTTTAGTCAGGTCTGGATGGCCTGTTCTTTTGACAGCTGTCCTTACTCCCAGCTCCATATTCTTTTCCCCAACCCTCTTAGAAGAACTGACAAAGTCACAGGATAATATTTAATAGATTCCACAGAACATCTTCAACTTCTTCCATACTTAAATGATTCTAGAGTCTCTGCATTCCTGCCAAGTCCTGCCTTTCAAAGCCCTTCCTGTGTATCCTATAGTGGCAGGATCACAGTGGATGCTCACACAGCTGTCACCAAGGCTCCAGGGATTTAAGGGCAACTTTCACCATTAAGTAATTTCAGTTCCCACAGGCCAGAAGTCTGGAGGGAAGGTGAAAAATAGGGCACCATGTCTCTGACTAAATCTCTGTAAATCAGTCCCTTAGGTGTCTGTTTAGCTTCTAGTTCTTTCTTGTCGGTGGTACCCTGATCTTGCCCGGAACAATCATCCCTTCTTTTTCCAATCTTACAGAGGGAGTAGGTCCCAGATCCTTTTCTGGGCCACTAGGATGGCTGAATACTCAGAGCTGTTCCATCTGTAGCTTTTCATCCCTCTGCCTCAGGATGGTCAATTGACCCTAGTTGACATAGTGAGGCACAGTGCCAGCTCTTTGATATGGCCTGGAGCGGCTAGACCTCCTCTCTTCTGGAATATCAATATCTGTTTGCTTCTGAATCTGTTAATGTGGAGAGCATGCTCAAGAGACAGCTAGTTCTATAATGGTACCAGGTCTGGAGATCCAGCTAGTTTTGAAACCAGTTTTGTTCATTGACTGCTCAGTTCTCTTTGTCATTTGATCTGCATTTATGTTGTTTCCAGTTGAGTAAGTTCTGATTAAACAGAAAGAGACCCGGTGGGCAGGAAGGGAGTCGAAGCAGAGAAGTATGAAAAGGGTCAAAGTGGCCAAAAGCTTGAGATTCCTAAGATTGTGTTTGTTTCAAGTAGGCAAAGATAGCAACCTAAGCCAGATCCTAGGGTAGGGCCAACTTGCTTTGCATGCTTTTAACTTTTTGGATAGTGGCTCTGGGGTCATCATGTACCTTGAAAGAGAATCCGCAGAGGCCCACATAACTCAACCTTGCCTAGAGAGAGAAAAGAAAAAGTAGAATTATCAAGAAGTAATTTTCTGGTGCCTCCTTTAAGAGTAATGTTATCAGTGAAAAGACCAAAAGATGTGTGTGCTACTTACTACATGGGACCATTAACAAAGCATCTTATGTTTTCTGGACTTATTTTCCTTCTTGGTGCATGGAGGAAAAGTCTGTTATTCAGTCCTATAGCAGATCTATGAGGTAGCTACTAATAGTTGTAGTTGGCAATAATGTTATATTTGTACTATACCATAATTCAGGCCAATAGCAACTTCTCAGTTTACATAAGTTTAATAGAAGCAAGAGCTGTCCTTTATCTGTGTGTAATGTTTCTGCCTTTGTGTAGGTGGTGCTTTTCTCAACCACCAACTTAGCGTGAGAAAATATAGAAATGGAAAAGAACAGCTTACGAGGCAAGTTTCTAAATTGCCTTGTTGTCTTGAGAAAACATATCTTAGGGTGTCACCTCTAGGTAATGTTCAGTCACACATTTTACTAAGTTTAGAAAATAGACAATGCCACCAAGCTTAGTAGCAGAAAGTATCTGAACTGGGATTGTGAATAAGTGAACAAAGTGAGCATTGTTGTGCATTATTCTACAACCCAAACTAGCCTGGAAGATGGGTCTTACGCCTGCCATTCTTCAGATGCAAACATCGGGACTCACGAAGACACAGGCTTTTGCTCGTGGTCACATAAGCAGTGAGTTTAACAGCGATGTTGAAATATGAGTCTATCTGAAGCTAACTAAGTTCTGAATTTTCTCCTTAAGAAAATATGGGCTCATTAGGCATGGAAAGCAATTGCATGCTGAAATGTGGCTCCTGGAACTTTAAAATTCATGTGGGTCCCTGAGGATCTGCTTAAATTAGAACTCTGACTCAATAAGGCTGGGGTGGAGCCTAGGATGCTGTACTGTAAGAAGCTCTTGGGTGATGATGCCTTGTAAGGACTGAAACTGCAGAGACTCTAGTATAAAGATTAAACCTTTAGCCTTGATTTTTAACATCCTGCCCCAATCCTATATTTCTCTGATAATTTTATTTTTCTCTATTCCTTTCAATTTTTTTGTAATCTTCCTGAAGAAGTTACAGCAGACTAGATGATGTACGGTGCCTCTTAGCAATTTTTGGCCGTCTTAATGTGGACTTAAGTCAAGTGTCATTTTTCATTAGGTGATAAATAAATGTGATTGTTTTATGTTGGTGGAAACTGGATATTGAAAGATAACTGAGTTTTTTCCCTCCTCCCATTTCCCTCCTCTAATATTTCTTTCTCTCTTTCATAGCTCTTTAGAAGATCATTTCAATTCTACAGAGTCGCATTATGCAATATCTCTTTCCTTTTATGAAATGAACCCTCTATCTCATTTTTATTTCTTTGTCCCTTTAGCTAGAGCGCAGCCGTATGTAGTCAAAGTTGGGAAAGACAGCATCACGTTAATGTACCCAAACTAGACTGAATGAAACACTCAGAGTGATGAGAAATTTTAATATGAATCTTTGACTCAGTCTTTAGCAGTTTTTGTTTTCCTTTTGTAAGGGGGAACAGCCATACTTTGGGCCTAGGTTGTTTATGAGAATTAAGGTTTTTGTTTTTGTTTTAATTTTTGTTCTCTCTCTCTTTTATTAAGGTAACTGACATGAAGAACTTAGCATGGTTCTTCTATCAGTGTCAGCTATGCAACGATGGAAGACGGATTTCCCCGTGGGGCTATGAAGCTGCTTGAGTAGCTTGAGGTGATGGCAACCATCCCACTGTTCCCTTATGTTCCGTGACCAGTTCCCCAGCTCTCTATTGCTTGCCTGCCATGGCAACCACTCTGTGATGCTCACTGGTACACCCCAGCAGCATCTGCCTCAACTGTCCTTCAGGTTAGTCCCAAGCCATCAGCATACAGGTCCTGAGATCTTCATTGGACTCCTGCGTCTCTTGATCAAGGTGGCCCTATCATTTATTATCCAAACTAAGACCCTTCCGAGAACAAGGGAAGTGTTTTCATAATTGTGGTGAGCTAGTCAGCTAATCCAGGGCCATTCCTTATGGATCGGGACACACAAGCAGTTCTTCCAGGGTCAGCCTTGACTCTGCCCTACCATGTGACTTTTTAGAGAAATTATTGTTTGGAATTTCGTGCATGAATAGTGTGTTTTAATCAGATTATCTCTGTTCCCTCATCATGCGCAAAAGTCGTATGTTCCAGTTCTAGTTTTCCCTTCCTTCACCTTTCTGTTCTAGTCAGGTTCTCCACAGTCTGGGTCGTGCCCACCCATACTGGAAAGAGGCAGGGTTCTTGTTTTGTTTTGTTGTTGTTTTTCTCTGTTTACCAAGTCAGGTGTTGTTTTCTTCCTAAAATACCTTTATATACTTCGTCCGAGTAATATATTATCATTTTACTGGACATGGCAAATGAAAAAATGACATAAAGTTAACCATCTTGCACATTGACCAATCAGTGAATGCTTTATTCTTGGTGTGATTGACAGTAGAGACTTAGAGATGGCCCATCCATTTGGTTTGCAGCTTCCCAATTGTTTTAATCAGCATTCAAGTGCTCCCTTTGAGCTGTCTCCTCCAGTTATATATTCCTCTCTAGTGCTAGGATGAAAGGCGTGCATCACTACTGCCTGGTTTCTATGGCAGGGTAGCGTGGCTACTGGGATTAAAGGTGTGTGACGTTGCTGCCTGTTCTATAAGGCTGGCCAGTGTGGCTGTTTTGCTTTTGTGATTCTCAGGCAAGCTTTATTTATTAAAATGCACGTGGAATGGCCCTACAGTGGCAAGCAGGGATAAATCCGCCATGCAGACAGAGTCTGAGTGTGGATCTAATTGAGTGCTGGGATTAAAGGCATGGCCACCACCACCCTGCTGGGCTTGTCTTTTTAAAGGGGTCTTTTGTACCTGAGTACAAACTAGGAACTGCTTGCCTTGCACAGAGGGGTGACTGTGCTAGCTTCCCAAGGGGCAGGGACAAGGTGTGCCTGGGTACTAACACTTTGAACTCTATACCTATGTCAGTAGGGTTGATGACCAGCAGAGACTGACTGCCTTTGCTTTACTCACCAAATGGGATGCTTGAGTCTGTGTTTCTCTCCACGTGGTTAATCGTATCATAGAAGCCTAAATTATTTGAATCTATCAGTATACACTCATCTTTAACCAGCTGTCCTCCAGTTTCCCATGATTCGAACCAAATGGAAGAAAATAGACAAAGAGAGTTTATTTTCCTTTAAGATTTATGCGGTAGACCCAAACAGAACTTTGAGTCTGCCTAAGAGCCTACATTCTGGAATGTGTGGGTCGTGAGTCTGTGCCGCGTGCATTGTATCCACATAGACAGACTCTCTGGTAGGCAGCCCGGGAGAAGGGCTATCTCTAGGTAATGAAGGTGGTGAGCTCCCAAGATGGTAGACTTTGTCCTCACCCTCCTGACCAGAGACAAAATCCTGGCAGTTTAAAGCAAAGACCTTGTGGGCAGGAATTCCTGCTGCCCAAGACGGGCTCACTAAGTTCAAGGCCAAGCCAAGACTTGTTTAAGTGACAGTTAGAGGCCAATCAGCCATCTTAGCTTTCTTCAAACTAACCAAACCTAAATTAGAGGAGGAGGAAGACTCTTTAGTGATTAAAAACAAACAAACAAAAAACCTGCCCATGAAAGGAGATTGAAGGAGATTAAAGTTTTGGCTTCATGAGTTCCCTCCCCTCTCTGCTTTGGAGAAGATCTTTTTCTGTAGTGGGTCTGCAGAATGCATGTGTGTGTGTGTGTGTGTGTGTGTGTGTGTGTGTGTGTGTCCTCACCCCCAATAAATGCCCTTTTTCGGCTTACTGATTCTTTCTGTTCTGTTTCTCCATTGCTACCCGTGGGACATTTTTCTGCCTCTTTCATTCTTAAACCGGCCTAGAAAACAAAGCCAGCTGGATGCCTCGGTGGTAACAACAGTCCCCTGTGTGCTGGGTGTGCTGGCTCTGCCACAGTCCTGGTGTGAGCCGGGAGTTCCAGAGTTGCACAGGCCAAGGTAGTAGGCAGTGGCAACAGCTGCCTGTGTTTGCCTCTCTCAATTGGTTTGCTTTTGATTTGGAACTTACTTGACGGAGTTTCCAGATTTGTTTTCTCTTTGTGACACCGACTTGGCTGCTATTAACAGGTCCATCTGTTTGCTTTTCTTAAATAAAATGTAAATTGGCTTTTGTTTTCCATCTCAGGTGCTTTTTGGTTTGCCTCTACCCCTCACCTCCTCTGGTGGTTTGGCCATGATGGTAATTCTTTTGCTGCTGAGAGTAAAGAATTCTGATTATTTAGTCCTTTTTCTTTAAATGGGTGTAATTTTAATGTTTAAAAAGGTTCTCAGTCTTTTATGGCTTTTGATTTGCTGGTGGGTGATTTTTATTATGTTTCTCCACTACCCTATTCTTTCCTGCCCTAAAGCCCAACCCACGTCTGTAGCCTATAGTGTTTCTTTTCCTACCACCCCTTCCCATGGAAGGAATCCAACAAGCTACTAGTTTGTTTTTTGTTTTTGTTTTTGTTTTTTCTCAAAGAATAAACAGTCACAATAGGACCATGCTGATGCCGTGGGCCTCTTGTGTGCATGACTACACCAGACAATGATCCTTCCCTGGACCATTGATGGGTAAGCAATTGATTTATGAAGGATTCCACTTTGTATGGAATACTGTCCATATAATATGGTACATGATAATGAGATGAAGCTCAACAGACATATTCAAATATTCATAGATATGGGTTTTTTTGACAATTAACTTCTTAAGATCCTTTTATAATAGAAATGTATTTGGAAGAAAGCTATAAACTCTCACGAGAATTTAAGCATATGTTTAAAATAAGGAAAAAAAACAATTGAAAAGAATTTTAGAGACAGTGAGATGGTTCAGTCAGTAAAAGTACTTGCTGCCAAGTCTAACAACCTGAATTTGATTTTACACACCCATACATAAAAACATAATGAACTTTATCTTTGTGAAGTTTGGCATTTGTCTGTGTATCTGTCCACTGCACACCTCTGGCAATACCTTCTGTAAGGTATATAGATAATGTGTAGAAAGTTGTTCTGGGTGGGTCAAAAGTCCAACCTTCTCAAAATCCTTCCTCCCCTGTGTCTGTTGTACTCTGGAGAGGACTTCATCCCTGCGATTGCCCTAAAAGTTCCTTTATTCCATGTGGCACTGTGTACCCCTTCTTATCCAGAAGGGACCACTGACCCTTCCTCCAGATTCAGGGGCAGGACCATAAGCACTGGTCCCAGCGCACTCTCTAACCTAAGGGAAGAGGTCGGGGTGAACTGTAAGGTTAGCTGCACATTTCCAGGAGGAAGAAATAATATGCATCCCTTGGATAAGCAGGGCTCCCAACAAGACAAAGCGAATGTCAAAGAGAGGAGCTGAAGAAACATCACCTTGAGCTCACCCTTGCTACAACTGAGCTCTCCTCAACATGACAAAGAGTTTCTGGTGGGAGGGGGAGCAACTATTGGGAGTCTGTAAAAGCTTTGATTAATCATAAATGGAGGCTGACTCATTGTAGGTGAGCAACTCATCTAGATTTTTCTGGAGTAGCCATGTTATGGGGACCTGGAATCTCCTTAGTCCTGGATACACTGGGGTGGCTCCTCATCCTAGCTCACATTATAGATACTGAGATTACCAACATTTTATCCCCCCAAATTTTGCTATAGTAGTTGTACAAAGCTATCATCCCTATGGACTAGGTCTGCTGGTATATTAGCCGAGCTTTTTTGGAGAAAGAAAACTGTTGGCAGAGTTTTCTCATCCCAGGAGATGCTTCCAAAGTACCACACAGAGACTTATATTAATTGTAAATGCTAAGTCAATAACTCAGGCTTACCACTAACTAGCTCTTACATTTTAAGTTAACCCATATTCCTTATTTACACTCTGTCACTTGGCTTGGTACCTTTTCTCAGTATAGCATGTCCATCTTACTTCTCCTTGCATCTCCTTGTGACTCCTCTGACTCCACCATTCTCCTTCCCATCACTCTCAGTTTGGCTTTCCTTCCTAACTTTATCCTGTTCAGCTATTGGCCAGTCAGCTTCTTTATTAAACCAATCAGAGCCACAAATCTTCACAGCATACAAAGGATGATTATATGTCAGAGAACCCCTGTGATACATATAGAGAGAGGCGTGTGGTAGAAATTGACTCATGATTATGGGGAGGAGATGCTTCCTGACCAGTTGTCTGCAAGCTGAAGAGTGGGGGAATGTGGGGTATTTTAGTTCTGGGTCTCTAGCCCAGGCTGATGGGACAACATTTGGTTCTGGTTTAAATGACACTAGTTTAAATGCCAGAATGTTGAAAGCCTGGATCTCTGTTGTGAGGAAACAGGAGAAGGTGGGTGGTGTCCCCACTCAAAAATTGAAAGGGGGATAACTTGCCTTCCACTCTTTTGTCCTGCAGGGAGTTCACCAGCTGTGAGGATGACCTTGCTAGCTGGTCAGGGCCATCTGCCCTCCTCATCTAAATAAATGCTAATCTCTTTGGGAAACAGAAAGAGAGGGGGGGAGGAGGACAGTAAGAAGTCTCTTAGATCCCTTACAGAAAATGAAGCTTCACTGTGAACAGACGTTTTCTGTCCTGACTGCCTGGTCCCAAATAGTCACTCAGAGGGTTATATTAATTACAAATGCTCGGCCGATAGCTCGAGCTTGTTGCTAGCTAAGTCTTACATTTAGACTAACCCATATTTCTATTTATGCTTTGCCACATGGCTCATGGCTTGTTACCTCCTTTTTTGTACATCCTGCTTGCTCTGTGGCTGACTGGCATCTCTCCAGACTCTGCCCTCCTTTCCCCCATCATTTTTAGTTTGGCTTTCCCGCCTAACTGCCTGACCAGTTACTGGCTGGTCATCTTTTTATTAACCAATGAGAGTAATGTATATTCATAGTGGAGAAAAGGATTGTTCCACAACACATCACCGTGTGGCTCAAAGTCTGATATTTTCTTTATTCCTGCATCGCCCTGAGTTTCTGACGCATGCTCATGGGAGGTTAAACCGTCTTTTGTCTTTAGATAGTATTTTTGGTGAATATTCCCTCCCCCTCCCTAGAATTTATTTTTTATTTTAGAAACCGAATCAGTCTTGGGAACATCATTCCTGGAGCTATTATGGGGTGAGGTGTGAAAAGACACTGGAGGCCCAGAAGGGGCTGTGGAGCTGACAGATTGCAGATGTTTTGTTCTCATGAAAATTTAACAGTTGCCACCTATTTCCAGGTGGGGAGAATGTGTGAAGCCTGGTGTTGACTTGAGGCATGTTGGGTCATTGGTCCTGAGAGAGAACACCTTTCTCTTAGAGATGGGATGGAGTGAGCCATAGAGCCATTGTCCCAGCGCTTGCCCTTGTCCTAAGCAGTCTTTGCTTGAATTACAGTTCACGGAAAGACATTAAATCACATTTGATGTTATACATCATAAATAATTGTGAGGAACTGTGGCACGGCCCATAAAATCATTTGTAAAATCCATACCTGGAGAATACTCTCCAAAAGTTTGAAGGCCGAATTAAACAATGCATTAAAAAGGCCACCCAAGTGAAAACGAACACATCCTATTACCCACGAAGAATTGTACTGAAACGTATTCCGTAATAACATATTTGCCCCGCAGTAAAAAGCTTTTAAGATCCCTGGCAAGGGAAACAGCAAGACAACGAAATTGGGAGTTTGATTAGGAACTCATGTTCCCGTTAACTTGTTTGATAGCAGAGAAGGGGATTTTCTGCTTTGTTATAAGCTGCCTTGTAGCTCCACAGAGGTTGATAGGAAGCTGTGTGAGACTCATTCCATTCAAAATGTACGTAGGGCTTAGAAACAAATTCAGTCCTGAACGGCCCCAACCCAGAAGTGAGAAATGAATAAAATAAAAGTTAAAACTACCTTAGAAATGTCTAAATAAAAATTAAAAAAATAGGTTAGAAAAAAAGGGCTAGCAGTTCAGTTGTGCTAAAACAGTTTGCTCTTCATCCATGTTTCTTAGTTAAGCATCCTCTAATTAAGCATCCTCTAATTAAGACAGTAGGGATTTCAGCCACGAAGAGTTACGGGTTTCTGTACAAAATTCTTTCCATGTCACAGCTTTTTAAATCACCAGCAAACGTGGTGGATAATGACACCTACAGTATCCTCACATTCATATTTTCAAATCTTGGTGGCCCCTGGGTGGCTGGGACATGCGCACCAGCCCATGAGTGTACACACTTGCACCTCCATACACAACCTGCTAATAATTAACCAGTGAACTGTCATTTGCCATCCCGGACGGTGTCTCTGCTGTCATGGTGCTATTTCAGAATCTGACAGAACCTTGCTCTCGCTTTCAGCCAGAGAAGGCGCACTAGCTTGCTGTGGTATAAATAGCTTCTGAACCCTGAAGACTTTTACCTTAATGAAAATAAGCAGACGTGTCTAGATCTCAAGGCCAGCCTTCCTGATGCAAATATGTTGACATTTCCAGTAATCCCTGCAGGAAACAGAAGTTTTAATGTATGGTCTTTGCACATTACATACATACATACATACATACATACATACATACATACATACATACATA